>SCDS01002432.1:0-17052 GCA_004149465.1 Drosophila nigromelanica
ACGGACGGGCCGCCGTGGATGTTGATAAACCGGCTGATCTGGACCTGACGGAAAAGCTGATTGCCGCGGACGCCAGAGCGAACCCCTGATCTGCCATGCGCATTGCTTACCTTATCAATTCGACCGAAGGCGGCGGAGCGGCCTTCCCGGTGCCTGCCATTACCCGCGTGCTGCGCAACGCCGGGCATGAGGTTGCTGTTTTTGCGCTGACCCGGCGGGATGGCAGAGCCATCAAACCCATGCAGGACGCCGGGCTGGATGTGCGGGTGCGCGAGGGCGGCCGGAAAGACCATCTGGCGGCCCTGCTCTGGCTGAAACGCCAGATGGACCTCTGGCAGCCCACGCATTTATGGACATCTCTGACCCGCGCAACTTTGCTGGGTCAGATTGTCGGGCAGATGCGGGGCATCCCGGTGGCAAGCTGGCAACATTCCGCGCGACTCCGCCCCCCTAACGGCACCTTGCTCCGGCTGCGGCGCAACGCCTCCTGCCTCTGGGTGGGGGATTCGCAGTACGTGACGGATATCACTCGGCAGCAACTCCACATCCCGGCGGATCGCCTGATGTGCTGGCCAATTTTCCATGCCCGCGCCGATGGCCCTCAGGCCCGCCCATGGCAACAGGGAGAGCCTGTGCGTCTTGGCTCCCTGGGCCGCCTGCATCCGGTAAAAGGCTTTGATACCCTCTGCCTTGCGCTGGCCCGCCTCCAGCAGGCCGGACACATTCCCCCTTTCCATCTGACACTGGCGGGCGAAGGGGAAGAACGCCCGGCGCTGGAAGCCCTTATCCGGCAGCATGGATTACAGAACCACGTCTCCCTGCCCGGCTTTTGTGACCAGACAGGGCCATTTCTGGCAGCGCAACACCTCTACCTTCAGCCCTCCCACTGGGAAGGATTCTGCATGGCGGCACATGAGGCCATGCAGGCAGGCCTCCCGGTGATTGCCTCTGCCGTCGGGGAACTCACCCATTCCATCCAGAACGGCGTGACCGGCTGGACCGTCCCGCCGAAAGACCCGGATGCGCTGGCAACAGCCCTCGCAATTGCCCTAGCTCAGCCTGAGCGGCTGGCGGACATGGGTCAGGCCGGACGAACCTATGTGCTGACCCATTTTAGTGAGGAAGCTTTTACGCATGCCGGGGAAGCCGTCCTGCACCGATTTGCCGCGCTGACAGCCTGACGAGCTGACACATCCGGCGGGCCTGCACAAATGGCAAGGCGCGTCCGGCAGCCTCTTACCCCAGCAACGCGATGACCTTTCCGGGCACCTCCGCCATGCCTGCGGCACTTGCATCGGCCTCACGGGCGAAAGCAGGGTGACCATACCCCCACGCAGCGAACAGAGAGCGGACGTTGCTGCCCCGTGCCGCGAGCAGATCGGGCATCATGTCTCCAATCATGACGGTAGAGGCGGGCTGTTCTCCGGCCAGCGCGATTGTCCCCAGCAGATGCGCCGGGTCAGGCTTTCTGGCTGGAAAACTATCCCCGGCACCAATGCTGGCAAACAGCGGGGTCAGGTTGAAGGCGTCAAGAATATGCCGGGCAGCCGCTTCCGGCTTGTTTGTACAAACCGCAAGCGTCCAGCCATGTTTCCGTAATGTCTCCAGCGCATCCTCCGTGCCGGGAAACAGACGGGAAAGCTGTGTTGCGCGGGGCGTGTACAGGCTGAGAAACTGGCTCACGGTCTGTTCGGCGTTCAGTCCGGCACGTCCGTCCGGAACTGTGAGACGAATCAGGCTCTCCACCAGAGCATGCACACCATTGCCAATCATGCCGCGCACGGCCGCGTCCGAAACCGGAGGCAGGCCGTGAGAAGCGAGGATTTCCCGCACACAGTCGGCAATATCCGGCAGGGAGTCCAGCAAGGTGCCGTCCATATCAAACACGGCCAGTCCTGACTGCGTCATACGCTCTTATCCTTCTGTAAATTTTCGAAAAGTTTTATGATACACCCGTAACGTTATTCCCCGGCCAGACGTTTGACACCTGCCTGAGCTTGGCTTACCGCAGACGTCTCCTTCCGCATCCCGTCCCGCCACTGCCGTCCTGCTTGCTGCCGGACTTGGCACCCGTATGAAATCCTCCCGCCCAAAGGCCATGCAGCGGCTGGCAGGCAGGCCCATGCTGGCCCACCTGATAGCCAGTGCCGCAGAGGTTTTTGACCGGCTGGTCGTCGTCATAGGCCCGGAAATGGGCGATGTGGCGGAACTGGCGGCCCCCTACCCGGTTGTGATCCAGCATGAACGGCTGGGCACGGCACATGCCGCCTTGCAGGCCGAAGCCTATTTTGGCGATGGGGATGTCGCTGTTCTGTATGCGGATAACCCCCTGATTTCCTCCGAAACGCTCACACGCCTGCTGGAAGCGCGCCATGCGCCGGAAGTCGGGCTGGCCCTGCTGGCCATGCGCCCGGCAGAACCGGGCCGATACGGCCGCGTGATTGCGCAGGACGGGCTTGTAGAGCGGATTGTGGAATGGGCGGACGCAACGCCGGAAGAACGGGCTGTGGATCTGTGCAACGCCGGGGTGCTGTGCGCGGACGCCTCCACCTTCCGCCGCTGGCTGCATAGCGTGAAAAATGACAACGCCAAGGGTGAATTCTACCTGACCGATGTGGTGGATTGCGCTGTGGCCGATGGCGTGCGCGTCCATGCTGTGGAAGCGGCTGAAGATGAATTACGCGGTATCAATTCCCGCATGGAACTGGCCGAGGCGGAAGCCGCCCTGCAAGCCCGCCTGCGCCAGAAGGCCATGGAAAACGGAGTAACGCTGGTTGCTCCGGAGACGGTGTTCTTCTGTGCCGACACAACACTCGCACCGGATGTTCTGGTTGAACCGCATGTTGTCTTTGGTCCGGGCGTGACGGTGGAAAGCGGTGCCGAAATCCGGTCCTTCAGTCATCTGGAAGGCTGCACCGTGCAGGAAGACGCCATTATTGGCCCGTATGCCCGCCTGCGTGCCGGCACCAGCATCGGGACCGGAGCCCGCGTCGGCAATTTTGTGGAAGTGAAAAACACCACGCTGGGTGACGGCGCAAAAGCCAACCATCTGACCTATCTGGGGGATGCGTCTATCGGCGCACGTTCCAACATTGGCGCAGGGACCATCACCTGCAATTACGATGGCTTTTTCAAACACAAAACAACCATTGGGGACCGCGTTTTTGTAGGCTCCAACGCCATTCTGGTTGCCCCCGTCAGCATCGGCACCAATGCGCTGGTTGCGGCTGGCAGCGTGATTACCAAAGACGTGCCGGAGGACGCCATGGCCTTTGGCCGCCCCCGGCAGGAGAACAAGCCTGAACTGGGCAGACGCTTCAAGGAAACCCTGAAGGCCAGAAAGGAAAACGGCTGATGTGTGGCATATGCGGCGTTGTCGGCCTGCGACACGCAACCCCGATTGTGTTTGAAGGTCTGCGTCGGCTGGAATATCGGGGCTATGACTCCGCAGGAATCGCAACGCTGGTGGATGGACGGGTTGAACGCCGCCGGGCAGCGGGCAAGCTGGATAATCTGGGCCGCCTGCTGGAAGACAATCCGCTGGCGGGCACCACCGGCATCGGCCACACGCGCTGGGCGACACACGGCGCGCCCACAGCCTGCAACGCGCATCCGCACGGCACGGAACGCGTTGCCATTGTGCATAATGGCATTATCGAAAATTTCGAGACGCTGCGCCGTGAGCTTGAAGCCGTCGGGCAGGTTTTCCAGACGGAAACGGACAGCGAAACCATTGCCCTGATGGTGGATTTTTATCTCACGCAGGGTTATGCGCCGAGAGAAGCGGCCCTTAACACGTTAAAACGCCTTGAAGGCGCGTATGCCGTGGCCATGATTTTTGCGGGCCATGAAGGCCTCATGATCGGGGCCTGCCATAGTGCCCCGCTGGCTGTCGGTTATGGCGACGGGGAGATGTTCCTGGGTTCTGACTCCCTTGCCCTCGCCCCGCTGACCCGCCGCATCACCTACATGGAAGACGGAGATTGCGTGGTCATCACCCCGGCCGGGGCTGAGTTCATCACCTTTGATGGCACGCCCGTCACCCGCAAGGAGCAGACGACGGCACTGGCCGCAGGCTCCATCGGGAAAGATGGCTACCGCCATTATATGGAAAAAGAGCTGCACATGAGCATCCGCTGGTGATCGGACAGACGCTCCAGCGCATGGTGGACCCGGCCAGCCGCCGCGTCATGCTGCCAGAAATGCCGTTTGATCTGGCCTCCGTGCCCCGTGCCGTCATTACGGCCTGTGGTTCAGCGTTTTATGCGGGCATGATTGGCCGCTACTGGCTGGAAGATATTGCCCGCCTGCCGGTGGATATCGATGTCGCCAGTGAGATGCGCTACCGCAATCCGCCGCTGACGGCAGGCTCCCTCGGCCTGCTGATCTCCCAGTCCGGTGAGACAGCGGATACGCTGGCCGCCCTGCGCAGCCTGCGGGAAAAAGCTGTCCATATTCTCTCTGTGCTCAATGTGGAGCACAGCACCATGGCGCGTGAGAGCGATGTTGTGCTGGGCACTGTGGCCGGGCCGGAAATATCCGTCGCCTCCACCAAAGCCTTTACAGCCCAGCTTACCGTTCTGGCCTGCCTGAGCATTGCCGCGGCACGGGCCCGTGGCACGCTGGATGAAGCCGGGGAAGACGCTCTGGTTTCCGCCCTGCTGGATCTACCAAGCCGGGCCGCGGAAGTGTTCACGCAAGGCCCCGCAATCCGCCGCATGGCACAGATCGTCGTGGAAGCGCGGGACGTGCTTTATCTGGGCCGCGGCAGCATGTTCCCCGTCGCGATGGAAGGGGCTCTGAAGCTCAAGGAAATCACCTATATCCATGCGGAAGCCTACGCGGCAGGCGAGATGAAGCACGGGCCGATTTCCCTGATTGACCGCACTGTGCCGATTGTTGCCAGCGCTCCCTACACGCCGCTATTTGATAAAACGCTCTCCAACCTCCAGGAGGCGAAAGCACGCGGTGGTCGTCTGCTGGTCTTTACCGATACAAAAGGCGCGGACCGTGTTTCCGCCATCGCGGAAGACATGGTCGTGCTGCCTCACGTGCATGATTTTGTAGCCCCCATCCTGCAAACCATTCCTGTGCAGATGCTGGCCTATGAGGTTGCCGTGCTGAAAGGCACGGATGTGGACCAGCCACGGAACCTCGCAAAGTCGGTCACAGTGGAATAATACCCACGTAATACCCACGTCGAGAGCCAGCCCCAGAATGCAGTGTCCGGGGCTGGCGAAAGAATTTTACGTCTGAAAAGCGTGCTGCGCGTAACATGCTGAGAATCCTCTCATCATGCGCGCCCGACGCTTTTTTCTGTTCAAGTCGTCTGCTGAGGCGGACCATCCAGAATGATGGTGATGCGGCCCATTTTCGGGTGATCAATTTCCACCCGGACAGCCACAAAACCCGCGTCTCCCACCTTTTCAAACCAGGCACGGCCCGGCTGAGGCTTCCGGAGCTTGCTGTTCTCGCTATTGAACTTGAAGCCTTCTGTCTGCTGCGCCACAAAATCACATCGCAGCGCATCATCCCCCCATTCCAGCGGCCCTCCTGAGGGAATCCGCTGTAACCCTCCGGAATGCATGGAGAGCGTGCTCAGTCGCATCCCGTCGAATATTTTGGCCTTCCCGTCACAACTCTGGGTCGTACGGACCTGATGCAGCAGGTCCATCAGCACAGCGAGGGTATCAATGGCCCCTTTTTTATCTGCATCCGGCACAGACTCGCGGTCTGTCTCCGCAGGGTCGAGTGTTGTGACTTCGGGCATCTCGTCCCGATATGTCAGAGAGACATGCCGATTCCTGCCGCGTGACCAGCCCACACTGTCATAGGCTGAGGGCTCGACGGCCTGCCCGTTAAAATGCCCCTGCGCGCTGGTCTGCAAATTGGTCTTCATGAACAGGCCGAAAAATCCGCCTGTTTTAATATGCGCCGCAACACCATACTGCGTCTCACTCAGGCGATAGGATGCCTGAATATCCATCACCTTAAAGCCGTGCGCATAGACACGATACTGCACCTGAGTCTGTGGCAGAACGCCTTCAGCACGGGCCGCAGGTCCTGCGCCTCCGGCCAGCAGAAAACCGGCGCACAGGCCCGGCACAAGAGACCTGAGAAGAGCGGTCCCACCGGACAGCAGACGTGAATGCTGCATAATATTCCTTTTCAAACGAGATCAGACAGAATCGGCGTGTGCAGCACGATACCCCAGCCTGCGGGAAAGTGCCTGTGCCAGCGCCAGAGCCATATGCCCAAGCTGGCTGACCTCATACCGCCCCAGTTCCGTCTGCGGCAGGCTGAGCCCGACCCCTGCCACCATGCGGCCGGAATGGTCCTTCACCCCGGCCCCGAAGCACCACAGGCCATCATGCACCTGCTCATCATCCACCGCGTAGCCACGCTCTCTGATTTCAGCAATTTCACGCACCAGAGTCGTGACGGACCGAATCCCGTTGGGAGTTAGCGGTTCCGGCCATGTGGAGGCCGGATGCAGGGTCAGCCATTCACGGAACGCATTATCATCCATCTCGGCCAGCATGGCGTTTCCTGTGGCCGTAAAGATGGCAGGCAGACGCATCCCGACGCGGAAAGAGGCCCCGAGCACCGTCGCGCTGTTACGGCAGGCCATATAGACCACATCCGTATCTTCCAGCACCGTCAGCGTGACCGTAAAGGCTGCAAGGTCTGAAGCACTTTCCAGAGTCTGGTAGAATTCCGTCACCAGATCGCGCTGTTCCGTCACCCCGCCGCCCCAGTCCAACAGGCGTGCGCCCAGCCGGTAACCTTGTGTGACCGTCTTTTCCAGCAACCCCAGCTCGACCATCACCGCGACCAGCCCGTGCACGGTGCTGCGCGGCAGGTCGAGCTGACGCGCGATATCCGCGGCAAGCGGCGGCCGCTCCGTGCTTTTCACCAGATCCAGAATACGCACGGCGCGGCGCAGGGCGGGCACGGAGTCATGAGGTTTGGACATGTCGTTTCTTATTTTCCTTGTTGACAAAGAGGGCCCTTACCCTCATATTCCAAATACGGGATCGAGTTCAATATAATGAACAATAAAAATCAGAACTCGATCCTCTGACAGAGACTATTCTGGTGGAGGCCTGACAAGAACCCGGAACAGGGCAGCAGGCTTCCCCCCGGACCAGACCTTACAGACCCATCTCCCCTTCGCACTCGCACCGCCTTCTGTCTTACGCTACACAGGTTTGCAACGCGCCCTGTTCGCACATGAGAGATGAGTGTCTGACCGTGACCACAATCTATGATTTTACACTCCCTGCCCTTGAAGGCGGTGACATCAATCTGGCGGACTACCGTGGCCGCCCCGTCCTGATTGTCAACACAGCGTCCAAATGCGGTTTCACCCCGCAATATGAAGGCCTGCAAGCCCTGTGGTACCAGTTCCGCAGCATGGGTCTGGTCGTGATCGGCATCCCCAGTAACGATTCTGGGGCGCAGGAACCCGGCACCGCCTCAGAAATCGCCTCTTTTTGCCACCGCAATTATGGTGTCAGCTTCCCTATGGCAGCGCGCTCTGTGGTGAAAGGTCCGCAGACTATTCCTCTGTTCCGATGGCTGGACAAGGAATGTGGTTTTCTGGCCCGTCCGCGCTGGAATTTCTATAAATATCTGACAAACCGGACCGGCGCGCCCGTAGCGTGGTTTTCCAGCGTTACCGCGCCGACCTCTGCCCGCGTGACCAAAGCGGTTGAGCGCGTGATCCTGAATCCCTGATCAGGCACGCTCCCTCTCTAATTCCGGGCTGAGACTCCTGACGGTATTTACCGCGGGACGATCAGCCCGTCCCGCAATGTTACCACACGGTCCATGCGGCTCAGCAGTTCTTCATTATGGGTAGCGACCAGAGCAGCAAGCCCCTGCCCGCGTACGGCCGCCATCAGTTCTGAAAAGACGGCATCGGCTGTCCGTACGTCCAGATTGCCAGTCGGTTCATCCGCCAGCAGCACAGCCGGGTTATTGGCCAGTGCGCGCGCTATGGCCACACGTTGCTGCTCACCGCCGGACAGTTTACCCGGCAGGTGAGACACGCGATGCCCCAGCCCAAACAGCCCCAGCAGCTTTTCCGCTTTCTGGCGGGCATCCGCCTTCCGCACGCCGGCAATCATCTGCGGGAGCATCACGTTTTCACGCGCTGTAAACTCGGCCAGAAGATGATGAAACTGATAGACAAAGCCAATCTGGTCACGCCGCAACGCGGTCCGGCCGACTTCCGGCAACCCATGCGTCCGTTGCCCGCAGATTTCAATCTCACCTTCATCGGGCGTATCCAGCAGGCCAGCCAGATGCAGCAGCGTGGATTTGCCTGTGCCAGAGGGCGCAACAAGGGCCACAATCTCCCCTGCATGCAGGGTGAAATCCACGCCCTGCAAAACAGGGAGAATGCCGTCTTCCCCGCTCCGGTAGGTCTTTTTTACGCCACGCAGGCTGAGGGCGACATTACTCATGGCGCAATGCCTCCACAGGATCAGTTTTTGCCGCACGCCATGACGGATATAGCGTTGCCAGCAGGGAGAGGCTCAGAGCAATCAGGATCACTTCACCAACCTGCCCCCAGACCAGCTTGGCCGGAAGATGTTCAAGGTAATACACTTCCGGATTGAAGAGATTGGTGCCGGTCAGCTTCTGCAAGGCCTGACGAATATGCTCAATATTCTTGCAGAAGACCACACCCAGCAGAGTACCGGCCACGGTGCCGGTCACGCCGACTGACGCCCCGCACATCAGAAAGATCCGCATGATCGCCCCGCGGCTGGCCCCAATGGTGCGCAGCACGGCAATATCGCCCGTCTTGTCCTTCACCATCATGATCAGGGAGGAAATGACGTTAAAGGCCGCCACAAGGATGATCAGAGTCAGGATCAGGAACATCACGTTCTGTTCCACCTGCACCGCACCAAACAGGGCATTATTGGCGTTGGTCCAGTCCAGCACACGCAGGCCCGGCTCCCCGACGGCATTCACAATCCGCATCGTCACCGGGCGGATGTTCTGCTCATCCTTCGCCATGACCTGAATCTGCGTGACCTTGTCCGGCATCTGGAAATAGATCTGCGCCGCATGCATCGGCAGAAAAACGTAGCTAGAATTATAGTCGTTCACGCCCGCATCAAAAATGGCGACAACCCGGTAAGCCCGCACACGAGGCACGGTACCAAAGGCCGTTGCCGCGCCATTCGGTGAGACCAGTGTGATACGGGAACCGATGGACAGCCCGGCGCGGTCTGCAAGCGTTACGCCAATGGCAATCGAATCATCACTGCCGAAATCATCCAGTGTGCCCGCAACCAGAGAGGAACTGACACCTTTCAGGTCCAGCAGCCCCTGCCGGGTCATGCCATGCACCACCCCGCCGGAACTGTAAGACCCGGCGCTGAGCAGCACCTGCCCTTCAATAAGCGGGGTCGCGCTGATCACACCCGACACCTTACGCACGCGCTCGGCGACATCCTCATACTGAGAAATCGTGCGGCCTGCGCCGTAAATGCTCAGATCACCATTCAGCCCAAGGATGCGCCCCATCAGGTCAGCCTGAAACCCGTTCATCACCGCCATGACGATGATGAGCGTGGCAACCCCGAGGGCAATCCCCACAAGCGAGAAAATGGCAATCACGGAAACAAAGCGTTCTCCGCGCCGTGCCCGAAGGTAGCGGCCTGCCACGGCCCGCTCGAAGGGACCAAACATCATCAGCCTGCCAGAACCAGAGCCAGAGCATCGTCCACGCTCAGATCCTGACGCTCGCCTGTGGCACGACGTTTCAGTTCAACGCGGCCTTCTTGGGCGTTGCGTGGACCAACCACAATCGCGCGACGCTTGAGTTCCACGCGGCCTTCCTTGGCGCTGCGCGGCCCCACCACGATCTGCCAGGGGTGGCCCATCAGATCCGCATCCGCGAATTTCGCACCGGCGCGATCCGTCCGGTCGTCATACAGGAAGGCTTCGCTGTTGGTGTTGTAAATCCGCTCGCACAGCGCATCACAGGTTTCATCACCCACCTTGAGATTCACGATCACCGCACGGAACGGCGCTACGGCATCTGGCCAGATAATCCCGGCATCATCATGACTGGCTTCGATAATGGCACCGGCCAGACGGGAGACACCAATGCCGTAGGACCCCATTTCCGGGTAGACAGGCGCGCCTTCCGGGCCGCTGACAGTCACATCCATGGACTGGGTGTATTTGGTGCCGAAGTGGAAAATATGGCCCACTTCAACGCCGCGTCCTTCCCGCCGACGATCTTCCGGCACGGCATCCCATGCAGCGGTGTCGTGCATTTCATCCGTGGCGGCATAAGGCGTGGTGACACGGCTGTAGAAGGCTTCCAGCGCCTTCGGGTCTTCCACATTGACGGGCTCATCCAGCCAGTCCTGCTCCTCAAGAGCGGCATCATAAAACACGCCGCTTTCCCCTGTGGGAGCGAGAATCAGGAATTCGTGGCTCAGTTCCCCGCCAATCGGGCCGGTATCGGCGCGCATCGGCACGGCCCGCACGCCTAGACGCTGGAACGTGCGCAAATAGGCCAGCAGCATCCGGCGGTAGGTCGCAACGGCAGAATCATAGTCCAGATCAAAGCTGTAGGCGTCTTTCATCAGGAATTCACGCCCGCGCATCACGCCAAAACGCGGACGCACTTCATCACGGAATTTCCACTGGATGTGATACAATACCTGAGGAAGATCCTTGTAGGACTTCACTGCCTGCCCGAACAGATCGGTAATCATTTCCTCATTGGTCGGCCCGTACAGCAGTTCCCGCTTATGGCGGTCCTGAATACGCAGCATTTCCGGGCCGTAAGCATCATAGCGGCCAGACCGCTTCCACAGATCAGCGGACTGAAGGGTGGGCATCAGCACTTCCTGCGCGCCAATACGATCCTGCTCTTCCCGCACGATCTGGCTGATATTACGCAGCCCCGCAGCATAAGGCGATGCGAGACGATCTGCGCCTCTGCCGGGTTTTCCTTAAGCGTGGGAAGAAAACTACGCGAAAGACGCATGATGCACTCAGCCTTGTCTGGCAGGTGAGACCACGGGCGGTCTCACTCTGAAATTTTAGTCTGTTATCTGCTCTAAAACAGTGCGGCGACAAAGAAAACCCGCATCATGCGGGCCTCCTTTAAGCCGCCGGATCGACCCTGCCCTAAGCAGGGGATGGTTCTGCGCCTCAGACGCGCAGAACGTGAACATCCACCAGCGGACGCTTCTGCAATTTACGGCCCAGTGCGCGACGCAGGGCGGTTTTAGCAGCATCGCGGAAGGACTGATCATCATTCCGCAGTTCATCCGGAATCACGTCAATCGCGTTCGCGAACTCTTCGCGCACGCGCACGCTTTCCAGATCATCCGGGTCCAGCAGACCGGGGGCGCTGACTTTGGGCTCACCAATCACGAAGCCTTCATCATCCACCGCGAAGCTGGCAATCACCACGCCGTTGAACAGCATCTTGCGGCGGGCAGCCAGAACGCCACCATTCATGGGCAGCAGACGACCAGCATCCAGAGCCAGACGGCCGCTGGGCGCCGTATCAACCACTTCCACCTTACCCGGAGCAAGCCGCAGAATATCGCCATCTTCCAGCAGGATCGGCGCGATATCTTTTTCCTGAGCCAGAGCCGCATGGGCTGTCAGGTGGCGCCATTCACCATGCACAGGCACGGCATATTTCGGCCGGACCAGATCATACATGGTGCGGACATCATCCCCGGTAGCGTGGCCAGACACGTGCACAAAAGCGTCTTTATCCGTAATCACGCGGACACCGCGGCGGGACAGGTTATCCTGCACGGCCATAATGGCGCGTTCATTCCCCGGAATCATACGGCTGGAATAGATCACCGTATCGCCCTCACCGAGGGAGACATTCGGGTGCATATCCAGAGAAATACGGGACAGAGCGGAGCGTGGCTCACCCTGACTTCCAGTGATGATCATGACAATCTGATCATCCGGCATGTCATTCACGTCCTGTTCCGTCAGGAACGGCAGCACACCGGACAGATAGCCGCACTCACGCGCCGCCACATCCAGATTACGCAGGGAGCGGCCAACCAGAACCACGGTACGGCCCGCAGCCTGTGCGGCCATGGCGATGGTTTCCACGCGCGCCACGTTGGAGGCAAAGCAGGTGACCGCAATACGCCCTTTCAGCCCGCTGATCAGGTCCGTCATGCTGCGACGCACTTCGGCTTCCGAGCGGGAGGGGCCGGAACTCATGACGTTGGTGCTATCACACACCAGTGCCAGAACGCCTTCATCCCCCACTTCCTTCAGACGTTTGACATCTGTCGGCGGGGCGCTTCTGGCACCGAGTGGGTCACGGGGATGAATTCCAGATCAAACGGCCCGACTTTGAAGTCCCCACCGCACGGAATCACGTGGATCGGCACCTGCTGGAGCAGGCGCGCTTCACCCAGCTTCCGGCGCAGCACGGCACCGGCAAAGGGTGTCACATACACAGGGCACTGCAACAGCGGCCAGACATGGGCCACTGCGCCAATATGGTCTTCATGGGCATGGGTGATAACGAGCCCTGCGAGCTTATCCTTGCGCTCGGCAATAAAGGTCGGGTCCGGCACCAGAATTTCGGCTTCCGGCGTATCATTCCCGCTAAAGCCAATACCGCAATCTATCGCCAGCCAGGTTTCCCCAAGGCGATAGAGATTCAGATTCATGCCGATCTCGCCCGTTCCGCCCAGGGGCAGAAAGACGAGATCGCCGTTCTGTTCTGTCATAAGTTGTCTTATCCTTCTGTCAAAAAGTCTTTTTCGATTGTGAGACGCGGCAAGGGATTCCGCCCCGCCAATATCCGCAGCCCGTTAAGGGTCAGCATTGAATCCACGTGATCAAACACTGTCGTGCCTTCCGAGAAGAGCGGAGCCAGACCGCCAGTTGCGAGCACCTTCATGGTCTGCCCGACTTCCTGCCTGATCCTCTCGACGATCCCCTCGATCAAACCCACATAACCCCAGAACACGCCTGACCGCATGGCCGTAACCGTGTTCCGCCCGATGACGGAATCCACCGCCGGGCGTCCAATTCCTATTCTCGGCAGCCGGGCGGCTGCCTGATGCAGGGCTTCAACCGAAAGATTGATACCCGGTGCAATCACCCCGCCACAATAGCTGCCTTCTGCATCCACCACATCAAAGGTGGTGGCCGTGCCAAAATCAATCACCGTCAGCGGTCCACCATAGAGATGGTGTGCGGCAAGCCCGTTTAACAGACGGTCCACGCCAACTTCATCCGGATTATCCATTTTAATGGAAAATCCCCAGTCCAGCCGGGCGGAGGCCAGCAGCGGCTCCACCGAAAACCACTGGCGGCACAGAGTGCGCAGGTGATAGAGCGCCGCCGGCACCACGGTGCCAATCACAGCGCCTTCAATATTCTCCGCCGCAATCCCCTGCATTTTCAGCAGGGCCAGCAGCCAGACGGCATATTCATCAGACGTGCGCTGCGCCTGCATGGTAATGCGCCACACGCCCCGCCATTTTTCACCATCATGCACGGCAAACACAACATTGGTGTTGCCTGCATCAATGACGAGAAGCAACGTCAGCCCCCTGTTCTGCCAGCAGGATATCCCCTGTTGCGATCGTTTTCATACCCTGTTCCGTCTCAAGCAGCAGCCGTCCATCAGCGGCAAGCCCTGCAAACTGGCCCTTTTCATAAGTAGTCCCGCCGCTTACGACAAGAGGCGTGCCAACAGGATGTGCACGTTTCCGCCATTCCGCACACAAAACAGCAAAGCCATCCTGCTGCCAGACGGTACACCAGTGCGCCAGTTGTGCAAGGATGGCCTTAGCCACATCGGCTGGCGGCGGCACTGGCCCGCACTGCCCGAGCGAGGCCGCTGTCCGGCCGATCTGTGCTTCCTGTGGCGGCTGCTGAAGGTTGGCTCCCATGCCAATCACCAGCATCGGACCTTCACGCTCTATCAGAATACCGCCGAGTTTCTGGCCGTCGAGCAGGATATCATTCGGCCATTTGATCATCAGCCGCGCCCGCGCTGCGGGAACACTGGTCGCCAGTCCTTCAAAAAAAGCCAGAGACGCCACAAAAGGCCAGCCGCCCAGCGCGTCCTGCCCTGCCTGCCCCGCGTCCAGCAAAACAGAAAAGGCGAGGCTCTGCCCGGCGTTGGCCCAGTTGCGCCCCCGGCTGGCGCGCTCCAGACAGATATCGGACGTTGATGTCAGTTCCTCGTAACATTCAAGTCGCCAGTCCCCATACCTGTCAGTCCAGCAGCCCGTCGTCTGCTCGCTCATCCGCCAAGGGCCAGAGCGGCCTGTCGGGCCATGGCCATCAGCGGGCCAAGTGCGAGAATGAAGAACACCGTCGCCAGCCCCATACTGCCAGAAACAAACAGCAGACTGCGCGCTGGCCGGTCCAGCCCCTCCGCAGAGGCATCAAAATACATCACCTTCACCACCCGCAGATAATAATACGCGCCAACAATGCTCGAGACTGCCCCGATCACGACCAGAACGTAAAGGCCAGATTGCCATGCGGCGGCAAAAACCATCAATTTCCCAAAAAAACCAGCCAGAGGCGGCGCGCCGACCATGCTGAACATGAAGATTGCCAGCACAGCCGCCAGACCGGGGTCCGTCCGGCCCAGACCGGCGAGGTCAGCAATGGACGTGACTTCCCGCCCCTTCCGCCGCATGGCGGTAATAACGGCAAACACCCCGGCATTCATCACCAGATAGGCCGCCAGATAAATCAGGGTTGCGCGCACACCGCTGGCAGACGCTGCGGCCAACCCCATGAGCGCATACCCCATATGGCCAATGGATGAATACGCCATCAGCCGTTTAATGTTGGTCTGCGGGATGGCAGCGAACGCGCCATACACCATTGAGAGGATGGACAGGACCTCAATCAGCATTTGCCAGCGCGGGGCCATAGCGCCAAACGGGCCGCTCATCACACGCAGGAAGAGGGCAAAGGCTGCAAATTTGGGCGCTCCGGCCATGTAGGCCGTAATGGGTGTTGGCGCACCCTGATAAACATCGGGCGTCCACATATGGAACGGCACAACTGAAAGCTTGAAGCTCAGCCCGACCAGAATAAACACCAGACCGACCATCAGCCCCGCTGGCAGCGCGCTTGTCTGCTGAATGGCCGCAATCAGGCCCGTATAGGCCATGGTGCCCGCGTAGCCATACACCAGAGACATGCCATAAAGCAGCAGGCCAGAGGCGAGAGACCCGAGAACAAAATATTTCAGTCCGGCTTCGGACGACGTGACATCATCCCGCTCCAGCGCACAGAGGATGTAAATGGAGAGAGAGGACAGTTCCAGCCCGACAAACAACGTCATCAGATTGGCGGAGGACGCCATGATCAGCGCACCGAGGGTGGAAAACAGGATCAGCACCGCCGTTTCAAACGGCAGCGGTTCCCGCTCTTCCGTGCGGTAGCTGAGTGTCAGCACGAGAGCCGCAACCCCGCCTAGCAATGCGAGCATTTTCATGAAGCGGGCAAAGCCGTCATTCACAAACGTCCCGGCATAAGCCACGCCGTCAGGGGAGGCGGCCACAAGCACACCACACCCGATAAAGGCCGCCACAGTCAGCAGGGTGCAGGAAACAATCCCCTTCCCTTCGCGCTGGAGCACGCCAAAGACGAGAATAACCAGTCCGGCCAGCCCGAGAGCAATTTCCGGCAAAGCCAGCGTCCAGTTCACCGATGTCACGCTCATGCCGCAGCACTCCGTTTAGAGCAGGAGAAAACAGATAAGACAGCAAGGGTCATCTCAGCCCCTCCCTCACCCACAGAGTGCAACAGTCAGCACCACAACCAGCCCCGCCAGCATGGTGAACGCATACAGCGCGATAGACCCGGTTTGCAGACGCACAGCATCCGACGCACCATTGGCAGCAGCCTGCACCAGATCCCGCGGGAGGCCTTCCACAGCGCCTTCCTCTCCGTCTTTCCAGAGAATACGGGCGATGGCGCCGTAGGGCCGGACAAAAATCCGGTCATACAGCTCATCAAAATACCATTTGTTGAGCAGGAACCGGTAGAGCGGGCCGCAGGAGCGCGCGAGTGCTGCAGGCATATCCGGCCGGGCTATGTAAAACAGATACGCCACAGCAATGCCCAGCAACCCGACCACCGATGGCAGGAGAGCAATCAGGCCCGGAACATGCTCGAAGGTTTCCATGATGCTGTTATCAGGAGCATTGAAAATGCTGCCCTGCCAGAAAGCCGCCTGCTGCGCGCCGATATAATACGGGGCCAGCGCAATGCCACTCACGACGGCACCAATGGCCAGCACCACCAGTGGCAGAGCCATGGAAAGCGGGCTTTCATGTGCAGCATCCCGGGCGTGCGCATCGGCAGGGGCACCATGAAACACAAGAAAAATCAGCCGCCAGCTATAAAACGCAGTCAGGAAAGCCGTAATGACACCAAGAACCCACGCATAATGGCTCATGCCACTATCTGCCGCCCACAAGGCGTTCAGAATAGCATCTTTTGACCAGTAGCCTGCAAAAGGGAAAACACCCGCCAGAGCAAGGCTGCCAATCCACATGACTACGTATGTCAGCGGCAGTTTTTTCCACAAACCGCCCATGCGGAACATATTCTGTTCATCATGCAACGCATGGATCACGGACCCGGCACCCAGGAACAGGAGTGCTTTGAAAAAAGCATGTGTTGTCAGATGGAAAACGGAAGCCTGATAGGCGCCGACACCAACCGCAGCAAACATATAGCCAAGCTGTGAGCATGTGGAATACGCAATGCTGCGTTTGATATCCGGCTGCACCATGCCGACTGTTGCTGCAAAAAAGCAGGTTGTGGCACCGATGAAAATCACAAACAGGCGGGTGTTGGGCGCAGCCTCCAGCAGAGGGGACATCCGCGCCATCAGAAACACACCGGCTGTCACCATGGTCGCGGCGTGGATCAGCGCGGAAACGGGAGTTGGCCCTTCCATCGCGTCCGGCAGCCATGTGTGCAGGAACAGTTGCGCCGATTTCCCCATAGCGCCGACAAACAGCAGAAAGCTGA
>SCDS01002434.1:0-22740 GCA_004149465.1 Drosophila nigromelanica
ATCCGAGTTGTAGTAACTTCCTGTAACTATATAGGATACTGCAACCAGGTATCTCATAGTTGAGCACACGCGATTTTTTCATTGCCACTTGAGAGCTTGTCTGTTTGTCTAAGTGTTTTTTAGTTTTGCCAGCGCGCCCGAAAACTTTTATTTGTATGAAAAAATAATTTTGGCTCCCAAAGTTGAACGTAACTGGTTGGTTAGTTGGTTTGACAGAGGCTGCGGGAGATGCGTTGTGGTTACAGGGCAGGCAGTTGGGGAGTTGGGGAGGCGGTTGCAAAGTTTTGGCTGCCGTTTGACAGAAATGCGCGTGCAGAGCGTGCAATTTGTCATATTAGGTTGCAGCTTTTACTTTGATTACAGCAACCGTTTTGCAATTCGCTTCTTTTTATTGGCCAGCATTGAGGAATGTTATAAAATTTTACGCGCTAGTTGCATCTTGTGTGGGAATTATTAAAAAGTAAAGCGTTGGACAAATAAAAAATCGATGCTAGGCTGACAAATCGATTTTATTTTTACAACTAAATAATTGCGCACATGTTTAATCCCCTAGTTAGTTGCACATGCTAAACGTAGTTAGTTTAACTGTTAAGTAAACTATTCTGACCTTAAAAGCTTCTTAAAAATTCCCTTCACTAAGCTAAGCTAAAATGAATATTTAATGTTCTAATTATATACAGAATTTGTAAGCCTAAAATCTGCATACCTGTAAGAATACTAACTAAAGATAGTTGGCCTATAATTTTAATTTTAACAATAAAATGTCCACGTTAATATTTAACACCAACTTCAGCTTTGTCAAGTGCGTTGTCCAATAAATATTAGATTTGATGTTTAGCTGGCACTCGAGCGAAATTCGCTTCTTTGATTATCCCCGCTTAATGATCAGCCAACAAATGCCAGCTGACAATCGGGTATATCAATCAAATGGCCAAGTGGAATGGCACTGCTTATAAATCAGCGAACATGGCCGGCGGTTATTGTGTTTGGACAGCACTTGGAAATGTCTTACAACGCCATCGGCGCCATCAACATCAGCTGTCCGCACATAAAAACCGGAATGCCAATCGAATATTTGCATACACATTGAAATCTGAAAGCCACAAAGGCCTTATTATGGCCCAAAGACGCTGCCATAATCGTAAAATAAAAACAAAATAATTCACTGTACTTGTATATTCCACCCGGCTACTCAGGAACCCATTGCAGGCGGCACTTTACGATTAAGCACATTGCCGGGTATCGCTGGCACATCGCCGGATAACTGGGCAGCGGCCCAAGTGGGAATAAAAACAGAGCTCAAGAGGCTAAAAACATGGCACATTGCAGACGCCACGGAAATTGTGCGCGCTGCAAGCGGAGCTCGTGGGGCGGACGAGCATTCGATGGCAGTACGGATGTATGGAAGCGGATGGTGACAGAGATTTGCCAAGTGAAACTCGTGGCCTGCGGCGAGTCAGCAAAAATAGTTGGCAAGGGATAGCGCACATGCATGTACACATGCATATGTAGCAAAGGACTTGAAAAAACTTTGAACACGAAACTTTAATACTCAAATCGATTGCCTCAAATAAGAATATTTCAAGGAAAAGCTAAAGGATTACCTAAATCCAAAGAGATTTCGAGTGGCTTGTTGCTGAGTTGCAAAGAATATTTTTAAAATACATATTTGAAAAAATACTTTGCATAATTAATTTAAATGATTTTAGAGTTTGATGAACTAGTATTTAGAAAATATCAATAGTATATTTTTAATTTCGGCTGTACTTTTCTAAAACACTAAATTTTATAACAAAAACATTTATCTGTGCTCTGTTTATTTATAAATTATTGTTTTATAATATTTCGATAAATACTTTTCTTTATTATTTTGGAAAAATTTTCATATTTAAGTTGTAATGCCCCAAAAAGTATGCTACCCATTTTTATCAGCGACAAAATTATAATTATAATTATATTTAGAATATAATTGTTTTTTCGTATTCCTTATTATTTTAAACAACTTTTTACCAAGCTACAAACTACAAAAATTAATGTGATATATATATATTGTACAAAAATAATTTTTTTAAACAATTAATGCTTATTTTCTTCGTTTGTCAAGTTTATGTAAATTATTTGCAAATTGAAAAGATGAAATTCAATATTTTTGCAACTTGGGCTTGATCCCTACCAGACAGGGATTAAAGTTACCTAACCCTTTGAAAGGGTATACTAGTTATCTGTATATACATATATATATATAATCGGCAAACCCTTGCGTACTATGTGGGTTATGCGGCCAGCTGCGGCATGGAGGGGTGGGGAACGTAGCTTTTGGGCCATTTGCGTAAAGTTGAGAGTCAATTTAGTGGAATGCAAAGCTGAAGACAAAATACTTTTGTTTATTTGTCGTAGGCGGGCCTTGAATATTTTTCGTTTTGTGCTCGCTCTATGGAAAAAGTTACACATACGCTGGCCCCGCATGCGGGGCACTTTATATTTTTGGGGCCAATTGATTTTTAATGGCTTTATGCTCTACTGGAATAACAAATGGAACTTCAAGTGCCCCGTTCGAATTTTCTCAAAAGGGTTGCGAAAATATTCAAATCACTTTTGGGCTAATGTGCATATGGAAATAACAGTAACTTACAATTGGCATGGGGTCCTCTACACCTGTCGGCACTAACCTTTCGACGTGGGCAGAATGACTTTAATTTGTTTTCAATTTGGCCAAATTTACGGCTTGGGGTTTCCACAGAAATCTCATTGATGCCCAATAAGCCGATAAGGACAAAGGTGGCAAATGCCGTTAGCTAATTGCGTTTCATTTATTTTTGCTTTTTGCTTTCTTTCGATGAGGGTAAATTTTCGTAAAAACATCCTAATGAACTTTTATAGTTGGTAAAGTAAATTAATGCACTATTAAAAAATTGTTACTTTTTATAAATTTTACATATACATATTTAGCTACAAAATAAATGTAAAGTCAATTAAATTGTATTCTTCTTTAAAAAAAAAAACAGACTTACAGTAATAATGTTTAACTTTTCAATCTGTTTTTTTTAAATCTGTTTTCTATTATTTATTAAAAAATACTTGAAATGTGTCATATGTGAACAATGGAACAAAGGGTAATGCTGCTGACAAGAGATTTACTTTGATTGTTTGTATGGCTTCTTTCTGCTTGGCTGTTTGCGGGTTTCAGGCGGCGTTTTCAAATAGGTCAACAAACTTCTGTGCGGCACTGTATGGTTAAAAGTGTGGCAAGCTGCGTGCAATCTCGCCCGAGATTTTGGCACTTACTGTTTGGATGCCTCCTTCCGCTGGCGTTGTTATTGTAAATGTCATTAAATTAACGCACTTTGCATTTAAGCCGACTTAGAGGTTGCTTCTAAGCCTATTAAGTGTGCACCTTGCCAGGTGGATACAAGAAAAGTTGACGAGGACAACGACAAGGGCAGAGCTGCCAATTTGTTTAAAAACGTAACTGCTGAATAGTGGCAGCTCCGTCTTTCGGCCTTTGGGCCTTTGTTCTCGGCCAACGAAATTGCCGCTTAAGGTGATGAATCTGCTTTCATAATTGCTTATGTTGAGGGATGTTGATGGATCGCTTGGTCCTTTGCTGGAATTAAAACGTCCTATCCCAACATTCAAGTTTTCAACACAAATGTCTGCACAACTTACATTTACTTTTCTCAAGTTCTTCATAAATCTATTTTGACCATATTTAACTGAAAAGTGTTTTACCCGCAATTCTTTACTTCGCGTGGCCACTTTTGGCCAAATTAAATTAATCGTTGACCCTTTTTCTACAGAATTTTATTTTACGGTACCAGACAGATAATCAAATTTAATCGGTAGAGAAACGAAAGTAAATTGGCTAATATTCGATACCAAGGTAACGAAAAATTCCACAAGTATTTTGCATTTTTTAGAGAAATTTAATTTCCATCATGTTTGAAGTTAACGCATCCAATCCCAAGAAAATCAGCAGCAAAAAGAATTGCAAAGCAACAACAATTTTTAAGCTGAATTGTTGTGGGATAAAAAAGGTATTTTATGCGCCTGATTACACTACAAATTGCCTCAATTGAACAGCATTAACCTAACAAATTTGGGCTAGTTTTGGTATGGATTTAAAATTCCATTAGCCGCAGGTCCTAAGAAGATTGCTTTAAATTTTATTGTTTTCCTCTTTCATAAATAATTAATGGCTAGGTGTGCGAAGGGGATGGGTTGTAACAAAAAAATATCTTTAAGAAAACATGAAAGAGTTTTAGTGCAGTAAGTGGTCAAGGACTTGTGAATTGTGTGTTGACACACCAAAAATGAACCAAAGAATTTCACTTACCCATTTAAAATCTACTTCACTAGTATATCTTTGATAAATATTTTATATTTATTTCAATAGCTATTGTCATCTGTCACTACCTACTTCACTAACCACCAGTCATCAACTATTTCACCACCTACTTCAAGTAACAAATAACTATTCCACAGGAATAGTTAAATTGTTTAATTTAAGCAATTATTTACAAATATTTACTTGCCACAAGCACTTTAACAATTTATTATTTCAACACGACAAATTTCATTGGGGCCTAATTAATTTTTATTAACTCAATTCATATTTTTTTTATACGTGTCATATTTACAAATAAGCCAAAATAAAATAATTAATAGGATTTTATTTTGAATCAAATCGAAGCACCCCTTAATTAAATTTACGACTCAATAGAATTAATTTATTCGTCAAAGCCGCAAATCAACAAACATATTTCAGGCATATCTATAGCACGATGCTGTCATAAATATTAAGGACACAAAAGTCCCGCACGATAACAAAAAACAGTAAACGAAAATAAAAAAAACAAAAAATAGCAGAGAAAAACAAAAACAATTTAAATCATCAACAAGCAAATCCGGAATAAAGCCGGAAATAATTCGCTGGCCCAGGCCAAAATAAACAGGCCAAAATGATATTTTTGTTACTAGAACGTATTATGAGACATGCGTGCAGCGGGCCAGAACAGCGGACGCCTCTTGCCACATGCCACTTGCCACATGCCACATGCCACGCCCTGTTGCTGTCTTCTCCCGTTTGGCTGTACCCTGTCAATGGGTCTTGGCTTACAAGTTGCGCCAATTAACAAAGCAGCCGAAAAGCAAAGCGAAAACATAATCAAAGTGGCCAGGAGCAGGACAAGCGCAAAGGATGGACGCATTTTGATGCCCATAAGCTGCAAGGGGGCGCGGCTAGGGGGGATAAGCCTTGGCCCAAAAAACAAAAAGAAAACAAGACGCAAATGGGCGATTCCTTCGGTTGCGTGTTAGGCAAACATATAAAACGGCAACAGGATAAGAATCTGTCCGTCCGACTGAAACTCATTTTGCGTTTCGACATGAACACATAATAAGGAATTATGAATGCAGCAGACCGTGAAGGATATGAGTGAGTTGCCTGTTAGCGTTACTAACCCAGAGATTGGCGTATTCGGCCCACTAATTGTTAGTTATGTTCCGTGTTCTACTCCCAATGCCGTTAACCAGCCGCCGAGATGAGTCCTGGCATCTGTGCACAGCTGCCGTGCAGCCAGATAAATCACTGTGAACAGCAAATCGCTCCCTGGGCTGGCTCCAATTTGCCGCCATTACCAGCCACGTTCAGTACTTGATAATCTGATTACCGCCTATATGCACTTGGAGAAAAACACCCATATAAGTGCGAGCGTGTTAATTTACCTTTGAAGATTCATTAAACTAAGGCTTAAGACCGAAGGCATATCAATCATAAAGTCAAATGAATCTAGCAAAGTATTCTTCAAAATCAATTCAATCAGAAGTTAGTTATTTATTAAAATGCTAGGCTTAAAGCCTTGAAATTTACAAATGATTTATCTACTTGCATTTTTTTTAATTGTTAAGTACAACATACTAAGCAATATTTCAAAAATTTATGCCTACATTTGGAATGTTATATTATATATTTTTTTTCTTTTTATTGAGGCGGCAAACAGGGTGCAGGATACACTTTTATCTGTCTATATTCTATTTAAAATATAACACCATTAATACATTCTATATTAAGTTAACAATTTTTTTTTGTTTTAGTCTAAAATAGCTGAGAATTGGCGACGTTTGAGTCGCCGTATGGTTCTTGCATTAATTATAATTGTTAAGTACAACATACTAGGCAATATTTCAAAAATTTATTTTAATAAATTTATTCCTACATTTGGAATATTATATTATATTAATATCAAAAATGTTCCCCAGTTAACAAATGTTCAACTAGCCCCATTTTGACAAGTCTCTTACCTGATTTTTCAGTGTACTACCAGGTGGTAAGTATTTGTGTTGCCGAAGCAGAGCTTTGGAGCCTTCACACATGCTTATGCTTGAAGCGAGAAATCTCTCTTTCCTTCAGTTACCGCACATTGTTGCTTCAATTTAAATATATATCTCTCTTCCCTTTCCTCTCTCTCTCTCTCTCTCTCTCTCTCTCTTTCTCTTTTTAGTATCTCTTTCTCGCTAAGGGGCTATTTTAGAGGTCTCATTTGCATATGTAAAGTTTCCATTACATGTTGTCCTTTGCTGCTCTGGGAAATGTGGACGAGGGGCTTAGTGGCAAGCGGGGAGGTGTTGAGCGTGTGTTTGTATTTGCAGGGCAGAATTAACACTCGATTTGGGTTTGGTCAACAAAATTAGTGTACACAATATACACAGTATCAACTGTTGCGGGCTTTGTGTTCATTGTCAATTTTCCCTCATAATACCCAAATCCTGAAGGCATGAAAACTTTGTCAAGCAGCTTAAAATGCTTTAATAACTAAATGCAGAGAGGGTACTAAACAAAAAACTAATTTTAGATCCGATGATAAAAAATAGAAAACAACTAAAAAGCAGATAAGAAACTCAGAAACTCCGGCTTTTCATTTAGGAAAAATCATTATGTTTAGATTAGTTTAAAAAATGTTTTTTAATTTGTTTAAATTTTTTATTAAATTCAATTGAAATGTGAAAAACTGTAACTTTTTGAACTCTGTTTTGTTTTTCCAAACAGGTAATTTTTCAAATGTTACAACAATATCTAAAGAAGAATAAATAAATTTATTAAAGAATTGACAAGAAATCAAGAATTCAATTCGATAAGAAAATGCAATAAAATAAAGACAAAGGAAAAGCCCTTAAATATAGGATTTCTGTTATATGTTCACTGTTGGTTTATAGATATTCCATTGCGTAGAACATTAGCTGTTCCAGCTTTATTCAAGACACAAGCTGCCAACAGGAAATGCTGTGTCCATAAAGTACTTCAAACGCCTCAGCAAATATCCATAGAATACGTATATTTATGATAATAATATTTTAACGCCCGAATCTCAGTTCTATAAACTACGTAGCTAACTAGTTGGCTGCAAACCAACCAACCACAAACAATGGCCAGCAAATTAGCTAATTGTGCAATAGACATTTTCTGCGCACTTCCGACAAGGACTCCCAAGGAGGGCGGGTGTGGTGAACGGAGTGTTGCCAATCAGCACCAACAAAATTTGTGGCCAGTGCGGTTTTTCACATTACGACAAAAGCGCGGACTGGGGGATGTGGTAAATTGGTTTCGGGCGCAGAGCTTCTCTGTGCGCCTAAATGGATACATATTTACATGTTGACTGTGTACATAAATCTGGTGCGCTTTGACCCAGTTCGTTTCAGGCTGCAGGCAACACAAATTACGATTAACATTAGCATTTTACCTGCGGTGGTCAGAATGGACGCAAAGCAAAATGTTATATGACTTCCACTTTTGGGCCAAAACATGACAAAATTTGTTCATTGTTCGGTTCTTATCTATGGACGATGTGCCAGCTGCCAGCTGCCAGCTGCCGGCTGCCAGGCTTCAACTGATTTAGTGCAGGTTCAATAGTTCAGTCGGGCTGCCAGGCCATTCAATGGACATGTCAGAATTGGGAGCGGCCCGTTGCTGGTTTTGGAGTTTGGGATTAGCCATTTTGAGACCAACATTTATTGCATGCCAATAACTTTTGTCTAGGCACAAAGGTGCGTTGGCAGCTTGGCTCCAGCTGTGTGTGTGTGTGTGTGTCGGTGTGTGTGTGTGTGTGTGTTTAGCTGCAATGCCTAGCCAATTTACATACATGTACCTGTTAGTCAGAATAACAACGGCACGTAGAGTGGTTTATTCGAAATTGCTCGCCAAAAATATACCCTGTACTTCCATTCGCAGCAACATCATCAGCTTCATTCTTCCCTGATCTACTGATCGACTCTATTTATATTTATGCTTGTATATACTTTTTGTTCTCAGCATCGCCTTCCTCAACATTTTAAAATATTCTTCGTCTTTCAACTCATAAAGCCCCTTAGCCACTTTCTATGCTTACAGGGTATAACAACTGGAAGCCACTTTAAGTGAGTGGCAGTTTGTAATGAATTTTCGTGTTTTGACTCTCTTTTGTGGGTGCATAAAATTCATTTCTAGTCACTGTTTCATTCATTTTCATTTTCCAGTATTCCCTGTTTGTAAATGCAAATTGAACGTGTTGTGTTCAAATAGTTTCAGTAATTGGCAACACTTGCGAACCGTTGGCAGCTCATTTAACAGGGTATTTGCATATTTGCTCCCCTTCATCGATAAATACCTCAATTAAAACTGAGAAAATCAAACAATTTTAATTGGACCTGGGTTAAAACATGTTTTGGATTTTATCGTAAAATATGTTTTGTAAATAAAAAAATAAACAAATGAAACATTTTCTTTGTTCTCCTAATTTTATACTATAGGCCAGACGAAAAATTCCATTTCCAAATTAAAAAAAAAAATATTTAAAACTTATAAATAGTAAAAAAACCATTTAGCAAAATGCTTGTCTAAACTTTATTTGCACTTTATTGTAAGCACATTTGACACATAGATTCACATTTAAATAATTATTGTTTTTACTTACATTTTTAACGAGACACATTTTAATTTTAATTTGTAAACATTTAAAAATCGTATTTCTTAAAAAAATTATATTAATTTTAGGATGCTCCCATGTCTTAGATGAGTCCAAAATGTTGTTGTAAGTTGTTCCAATTGTTGGATATCAAAAAAATTTTGCCAATTTAGTAGCGTGTACGCTCGTCGTAACGTTTAATAAAACTGTAAGGGTATACATAAAAAAGAGATTATTTTAACTAGAAATTTATATAATAAACATAAGAAAATTGTATTATTAATTAGCTTTACTTGAGTGCTGCAGAGAAATAAATAATGTGAAAACATTAGTGAACAGCTATAATAGTGTATCATATAGTATATATAATAAAAATATTGAATAAACGAAAACACATTCTTACCTGTTTAAAAGACCAACAAGTTGAATTAAAACCGTTTAATGTAAGTTTATTTAATTTTCAATACAATAATAATAATATTCTGTTTAGTTGTTTGAAAGATATTTTTTCTTATATATTAATATTTCACGTGATATTAAATTGTAGATGAATTTTTGCTTGATTGGAATTTTTATTTTTTGCTTTATTTTTTATTTTTTGCTCAACTAAATTCTCTACAACACAATTGTCAAAATAGTTTTAATTAATTTTATAAACTATTTAGTTAAGCTTTTTTCACACTCGAAAGCAACAACAACTAAACACGCATTAATTAGTTTATATATACATTTATATTATAATTAAAACTATTGATATTTTGCAGCTACATAGGTTTACAGTTAGCAGGAATTAAGTATAAATGGAATTGCATATTTTCCTGCGTGTGTGTGTGTGTGTGTGTGTGTGTGTGTGTGTGTGTATGTGTGTGTTTTAAATGCACAAACATAAATAAATATTTCATATAATATAATAGTTAAGTACGTTTTATACTGAATGCCGCTTAAAGCTAGGACTTAATTAACCACATCACATAGAGTACGCAATAGAGATTATCGTTTACATTAATATGTATTTACAACAAATTGAGCCTAAGCAATTGCTATGAGATTTGCACACAAAAAAAATTGGTAAATACCTTAATGAGCTTTATGAGCTGCCGAATTTCAAATATCTAAATTTGAATTTTGACTTACATTTACTTAAGCCAATTAAGTATTTTCTACATTTAAGGGAAACGATTTTTAAATAGCTTTTAAATAGTCTGTTGTGGCTACGATATTTTGCCAAACTTATAAAGCAGCTTTTGGCTTAAAAGCATTTACAATGCATGAACTTGGCTAGTCGGGTGTAGCCGACTGCACAATACTCGTTCACAGTAAAAATGCAACTTAAAACAGTCAAAAACGGCTTTAACTATGATTGTTTTTTATTATTTATTATATTTATTATTTGTGAGAGCGGAACTGGGTCCGAAGCTTTTCTGCTCCATCTTTAGAGTAGGTCATCAGAAAGCTTTTTGCCATAGTGACTAGATCAAAAATTTTGGGAGATATAGATGTTCATCGATTTGCCACGCCCCCAGTGGGCGTATTAAAAAAATTGTTTGTGCAATCTTTAGAGGAGGTCATCAGTAATTTGTTTGAAAATTTTGATGTATTAAGCTTTAAAACTAATGGAGATATATCGATTTTATCGAATTGCCACGCCCCCAATGGTCATCGTTCAAAATATTATTTGTGTGATTTTCAGAGAAGGTCATCTGTCAAGTATTTTCTAGTTCCACGCGCCCAGTTGGCGTTGCCAAAAAATCTTAACACTTTATCTACCGCGAATATACATGAATATATATTCAATAATCAAGTCTGTAGCTTCAGACAGACAGACATTGCCCAAACCCAATATGCCCTTTTCACTCTGTGGAGGAGTATAAAAACCAGCTAGTTATGTACACGGCCCCAATGCAGGCTTAAAGCCTGGCCCAATTTATATAGCCATTGCCAATTGCAGTTACGGACAGCAACCCAACAAGTGCGTTGCCAAATCTAAAGCGCTGTCTGGGATGATGAGGATGATGATGAGGATGATGATGATGATGATGATGATGATGATGATGATGATGATGATAATGGTGGATGGTGGATGCTGGTGTTGGTGTTGAGGGGGGGATAAGCACAACAATTACTGTCAATTAGCACAGCTAGTGTGTGTGTGAATTAAGGTGCAAGTGCAACACATACACACACACACACACACACACACACACACTCACACACACTCACACACACACGCACACACACAGAGTGAGATCAGTGGCGAAAATGTTTAGAGCTGCTCGTCGGCCTGTTGGGACACCGAACCCTCCTCCAGCAGCTCCACAATCAGCGTGCCTCACCTTTTCTCATTGATGATGGAGGCGCGTCCCACGGTGCCGGCCCCCGAGCCGCCCACATTGTGGGCATGCCCATTGCCGCTGGCCGCGTGCTGCAGCGGCATCGAGTCCTGGCGATGGAAACTGCCACCACGTCCGCCAGCCCCGACGCCGTGGTTATTGTTCATGTGCAGCGAGGCGCGATGGGCGGCCAGGCTGCCGCAGCCACCGCCGCCGCCGCCGCCAGCAGCAGCCCCGCCCACATAGGTGGAGCGACGCATCGAGGTGACGCTGGTGTCCATGACGCCCGGTGCGGGCGAATGTTGCCGGGGGTGCGGCTGCCGCTTGACGCAAATGCAGCAGAGATAACGGTTGAAGTGCTGCCGAAACACGCCGGACACACAATAAAGCGCCACAGGATTAACGCACGAATTGAGGAAGCTGCAAATTGAAAAGGGCAAAGCGAAAAGTTAGTCCACATCCGGCGGCAATTTGTTAAATGCGCTCGGCTCGACCGGGCTGCAAAACTGATGCGGGATTTCCATTCTATCTACGGGCTCCAATGACAGCTCAATTGTCGGGCCCCATCAATGCCAACGATGTGATAAGGATGCGTGCGCAAAGCACCATCAAATTCCAATTAATTTATTCGCAAACATGAACTGAATTTCGTTGCAGAGCTAATATAACATAGATATGTAGAGCTCTATTTGGGTCTTAATTTTGTTTTATTTTTACGAAAGTACAATTTATATCATTTGAATAATCCTTAAGTAAAAAATAAATTTAATATATGCAAAAATTGATATCAGCAGATTGAGGACTTGAATCTGCTTTCGCCACTAGATTGTTACCGTTTGATTTAATTAATCTAGAAACAAGTTAATAATTGGCAATAATAATGGTTAAGTTAATTCTGCAAAATCTAAACTTAAGTTCAGAAATCCAACTCAACTCAAACATAAGAATAACGGTTTTTTTTCTTGCTCTATCAGAGTTTAAAGCTGTATTATTTTTAAAACGTCTTTCACTTATTGACATAAGTAAGGGCTTTTATAGTCAAATATATTTAATGCATTTAAATAAACATGAGGAGTTCAGCACTTGGGTTTAGTTTCGAGTCCTTGCGACCCTCTTCTCCAACTAAAAGCAAAGTTGATAATTCGCCTCGTTTTGTTTTCGATTTATTTCAATGTTCTCTTGAATATTTTATTTAAGTTGTTTATTTTTGGGTTGTTTTTTTTTGGGCAACCCTTTCGCCATTCGAATGCAAATTATTCTCAGTGGAGCTGACAGAAACTGGAGTCACAAATTAAGTCGCCGAAATGCTGACACATTATTTTTTGTACTTTACTGCGCCAAGTGACTGCCCCCACTGGCGAGGGAGGGGGCGGGGCAAGCTGTCAATGAAAATAAATTTACTGCAGTTTGGGGCCCGAGTGCGAGGGGATGCAGATAGGGGCGGTAGCTGGTGAGGGGGGTAGTTGAGTAAAGTTCTTACTGTGATTATCTCTTTCAATTAAAAATGGGACAATGCAGCGAAAATGAGTGCAGAAACATGTTTAAGGACTGCGAAATTTCGCATATGCAAGGAATACAAGGAATGCAGGGACTTTGAACAACACGAGAACAACTGATCCGCTTACCTTGTGCAAAATCCGACGATGCGCACCACGTGCCAGAAGTCATCGAAGTCCTCCTCGGCCGTGGGATAGAAGTGATACCACAGCTCGAACACGTGATATGGAATGGGCCAATTAGTATGCCAACCGATTAGGCACCCGCCCCGCCCCCGCCCAGTACTCACCGACCACGAAGGCGACCACCATGCGTGCCACGTGGCGACGGGCGCGCGCCTGGCTGCGGCTCTGGATGCTCAACTGTTCGCCGGGCATGTCGCGGGCGCTGATGTGCAGCCGCTTGGCCATCATGATGTACAGCACGCCGATGATGGACAGTGGCACCAAATAGTATATCGAAGCCTTGGCGACGACCATATATCTATGTAAAATAGTAAGGCAACAAGAATATAGGATAGATATAAAAAAATTCATGAATAATTGTAATTGCAATATATGGGATACAAACTCATCCAAAAGAAATTATATAACATATTCTTTTGAAAATTATAAATGATTACAGAATTATTCTTTTAAAATTATAAATGATTACCGAAGTAAAGAATATTTTAAATTATTTATTTACAAACTTAATCAAACACTATTACACTGGAAAATTTAAAAATAAAATCTTGAAATAAATCGTGCTTGAAATAATCCGCCATGCGCACAATTCTACTTTCTACTTTCGACGTCAGCACAGTGTCAGCAAATTGTAAACCCCATCGCGACAGCTTAGCTACTTAGTTTCTTGGTTACTCAGTAATTATAGTCACTTAGAGTGCCGAGCAAAGTGCACGACGAGTGGACGGATTAATTGTGAAAAATGGCGTCCATAGCAGAACCGGCAGAGCAACTTAATTAATCACAGCCCATTGGAGATTTGTCGACAGTCTGTCAATCACTTTGGAAAAGCCCTGTCATTGATCCTACTACAAACAATTTCGCTTAATTCGAGCTCAATCGATTTCCACGACTATGAAAAACTCGTTCTCCATTGATATTATATACAATTATTATTGTTTCGTTGTTATTTTAATCTCTCATTTTCTCGAGCTGTTTGTTTTTAGTTTATATAAGTTGCCACAACTAAAGGCCAAAATAAATATACCCTTTTTAAACGTTGCGTATTTTTGAAATAATTAAAGCCGCTGTAACACAAGCCAATTATTTTTCCAACTCGTAAATACTCGTTAATGTCAACAGCATTGATGCAACATTTCCGATGGTCCGTTGCAGTAATTGATACATTGACAGAACAGTGCACAGGATATGCTTTCATTTATTTAAGGATACGCCCAGGCTTTAAATCTACTACATTATTTTAGTACTTGAAAACTTCATTGAATGAACAAATGTTTAAAGACCCTTTATTTTTGTGTTAATAATTATTTTATTCAAAAAAACACAGGGCAGCCAATAAATCATCAATGAATTTTCCATTTAATAAAACTGTTGGCAATAAATTGATTTAATAAATCTTTAAACTTTGTCCACTCGCCAGAACTTCTTAATGATGTACACAAATTATGAAACTCAATTTAATTGAAACACTGAGCTCTGGCTCTGATTGCCAAGGACATTTCGTTACCAATAAAAGTAAATTCTGTAAGCGGATTTGGGCCAAAATAGCTGCATGGCTAAGTCATATTTAACAATTTGTCAGCGTATTAAAATGCCTGCTGGGCAAAGAAATTCAATAAATTATTAAGCATTGCCCATTTTGATGGCTTACGACAATTTGTTATCATCAAAAACAAAGTTAACGAATATTAATCTTACTTTATTTTTCATTCATAATTTTTATGGGGCTTTGCTTTTTTAATATTCGGCAAACACATGCTGCTAAAGTTATAAAAAAGCTTTTATGCTTGGGATACAAAAATTAGCAATCAGTTGGCTGAAACTCTGTAAATTAAACACACACATACACACACACACACACACACACACACACACATACATAGAGACAGATTATGTGACAACAGCTGCCGCTGTCCAGCATGAAAGGATTTCCAACTTGTGGCAACCGGCGAGCAGACACAGCCGCCACGAATGAGCAGGACGAACAGCTGCGAGGGGGTGCATTAAAAGGAAATGCGGAATTAAATTTAAGTTGCTTTTGCCGAGGAATGCGAAGGGCATATGCCCAAAGTGGGGACGGAATGAGCCAGGTCGTCGTCACTGCGCCAAGCAACAGGCTGATAAACTGCACAGAAGGGTATCCAAGTGGGGTTACGGAGCAGGTCAGGTGGTACATTAATGATTGTAAGCACCTTAAAGGTGCCACGAAAAGAACAACATGGAGATTGCATTTAACTGAATCGGAAGTAACTGGGGAAAATGTATTTCCAGCAATTACCTTACTCAGAAAAAGGAAGAAGCTTTTCTTTGATTAAGAAGAAGCGTGATCAAAACTAAAATAAATTGCTTTAAATTATTTTATGCTTATTTCAAGTGCAAAAATGCCTGGCAAATTTCTCTGAGTGTGGCGCATAGCATTAATGCATCTTGTGAAGTGCATTTCAAATGTTAAATTATTCTATCCAATCACACAATTCAAATGAAATCATAAATTTATCTAAGCAAAGTCAGATGTGTATATATGCTTATGTGATGACAATTGTTGACAAAACACGCGCAATATAGTTCTCGTTAAATCTTGTGATTATTATTTGAATTTCCCTGAAATACCGGGAAAATGTATGAATACTCCAATAATTGGCTAACAACGTCCATGAAATGTGATTTCATTTTTCTTGTTAAATTTTACACTGAATACCTGAATACAAGGACAAATTTGATTACTCGAATATGATTGGAAAAGCATATAAATAATGTGGCCAAAAAGCACAAAGTAAACAAATTAAATTTTAGCAGCTTAACAAGGTTTCAAATTCAATAAAAATAAATGGGAAACCGACTGCCAGGTCCATGGTCAGAGATCAAGTATATGTGATATGATATGATTAAAGACAGCTTTATGTAATGTGGGTCCAAGGTTGTTGCTGTTTTCAGCGGATATGAAAGCCCGGACTGTCAATTTCTAGAAGTGCTTCTGCTTGATTGGACTGGACTCCTTTGATTTTGAATGGGCGGGGGCTGAAGAGGATTCTGCGTGGACACCCACTTAAAACTAAATGAAAACGAATGAGGCGAACAAATGCGAAAGAATATCGATCTGATTGGTCATTTGGCAGGCGGCTGGCTACTCACTTTGCATAAATCTTGGAGCGAAATGGGGAGCACACTTCAATGGTTATGTTGCCATTGGGCGTGGGCAGCGTATAGCCCTGGATGTCGGAGACAACGAACGACGGCATCCCCAGCAGTATGGCAAACACCCAGATAATCACGGCCGTAAACACAGTCAGCGGCTTTGTCTGCGGGCGAGCCAAAAACAAATGCACAATTACAAATTACCCAAGTGACCCGAATGGAGGAGGATTCGCGACTCCGGCTCACCTGCAGCTTGCGCAGCGGATTGACAATCGCGCAGTAGCGTTCGCCGGAGAGTGCGGTCAGTGTGAAGACGGAGACGCCAATGGAGATGTCCTTGAAGAATTCGGATATGCGGCACATGTTGCGCTCAAATGGCCAACTCTCCTGCGTATAGACTATTGTGGCCACCGGGACACAGACCAAAATCACCAGCAAATCGGCCAGCGCCAGCGAGAGTATATAGCTGCAATGGAACAGGAGATCAAGAGTTTACTTATAAATTATTATTTATCAAACTATATGAAAATATAATCTTCTGCACGAAAACTTTATCTATATATATATTGTATAATAATAAATAAAATCACCACCTTAAACATTTTGTAAGAGAAATCTAAAACAATATTCAAAATAACAATTATAAGCATGTAAAGGGAAATTTATTAACTTTATAATTTAAAAAAATGTTATTACTGTAACTTTTTGACTAATTTTTTGAGAAGCCGGGACTTTTTTTTAAAAATTTCAGCTAAAGTACCAGACGCACAGAAGTTAATAAAAAACAAAAAATAGTTCTAAGGTAAATGACTATATTTCGGCCATATCCTGACCGATCTCGGAAAAATACAACTCTTTCGACTCGTATAAATCTGTGGAATCGATCGTCAGTGCAAATTATGATTCAAAGTCTAAAGTGTATCAAAGTTATGGCCTTATTTTTCTAAGATATGCGAACTCAACATTTTTTTTTTAATATTTAAACAACAATATCTCTGTCATATGTAGTCCGATCTCAGAAAGATATATGTCTTTCTATGTGAATTGTAAAATTGTAAAACATAATATTGCATCCTTTGTTAATTTTAGCAGCTTCTGATCCCTGGGCATATTTGAAGATTATTAGAGGCTCTAAGATAAATCGCGTGATTAACCTTTATAGAGACACCTTCAACGTTGCCCCACACTTGCGCCTTGCCACTTTATCGATTGGGCAGCCCTTGAAGTTGAAGTTGTGTGAAATTTAAAAGAAAATACAGAAACAAGTGGTATTTGTTGAGCTTACACACAGTTAAACGTGTCAAATTTGCTGCATGGTTGCACTGGGATTGGAATTGGAATTAGAATTGGTATTGGGTATTGTTATCGCTATCGGAACGGGAGCGGAAACGGGCAAGGGCGAAAGGAAAAGGATACGAGAACGGGCGGCGGGCACCGTTCGCATTGTGAGGTTCCTGTGGCCCGTTGTGCATTCGGTTGGAAAGCACTCGATTTGAAGCGCACTTCGGTGCGAAACATTTGTCTTTTGTGTTTTTCGGACATTTTAAAGTGGACTCCTTGATTTGGGTCCAGAAAGCGTCAATCTCGCTATTGTATAAAGTATAAAGTATAAAGTATAAATACAGACATATAAATGTATATACATGTTGCCAGTAAATCAAATGCAGGCGTATTCTCTTACAAATGCGAATTGGTCTGTGCGCCGTTAAAAGGCAAATTTGGCCTTTCTCAAGAAATTGCTTTCGCATTGAGACGCTTGAACTCTATTGAGGTGCCAGACTAAAGACATTTGGCCCTAACGCCCATTGTGATGATCCGTAAACTGGTAGTTCTCGTTGATGTCAATTGATGCTTGTCTAGACGGATACACGCACACACACCTACACACACCTACACACACATAGACAGAAGGCGAACAAATCAGGCAAAAGAAACTTGGCTGCACTGATTGGCTTCCATTGTACTTGAAAATAGTTCAATTGGTGTCCGAACACCTGCACCGGAATGCACACGAATATTTTTCCATTTTTCTTTTCACTATAATTTCTTTTATATGCATATTTGCTTTATCTGTCAATTGAGTCAAAATACTGAACGGCAACGTGTACTCAACGGAAATTGCAGAGCAGACATATTTCTATAATATGCTGGCTATGCAAGTGTGACACACTTACACACCCCTCCTCAAAAACCCCTATTGGCCGTAGTGTCACCGGCTGCAGTGGCTCGAAAACTTTTGATTGAATTTCCATTTCAATTTATTTAGATTGTTCCACTAGACACCAGTAACAACAACATAGTTGTTAAAACTGCGCGTTTCTCCTGCAAGTTGCCAACTTAATAAAGATTTGCATATGCTCCGTTCAGAAACGCGACGACAGCTGTTCGGCTCGGCAATCTTTTCCAACTCGCAATGGGGATACTGACAGGATACAGGCTACAGCTTAGCCAGATTAAAAAAAAAGCTGTCAATATCCAAGTGCCATTCACTGGCTATTGAGTGCTTATAAATAAACACAATCGGATTTGTCTGACACGCATTAAGCATACGCCATGTGGCGCTCAGTAATTGAAATTGACATAAGGTATTAACATAAATGAACCTTTTTAATCAATAAACTGTTACTCATAACGGAGAGGATTAAGCAATAAATGCGACTGCTGAATGAAGCTATATTTAATAATAATAATACTCGAACGAATATTAAATAATAATCGCTTTTTATAACACTATTTTGTTCTCGCTAGCTTTCTATGGAAATAAAACTTGTGCCCAAATATGAAAATGTGCGCTTTATAACTTTATCAAAACTGAATACTTTCTGATACAAGTTCCATTGTACATATTGATTGTTTTAACTTTTAAATTTTGATTCATTATATAAGGTCAAATGAAGTAAGTTAAGAATGGTTTTTTGAATTCCTTACAAATTTTTGATTAAAAGTAATATTTTTAATTTAAGATCGAAACATTTTCCTTGTTGGAAAAAGTGATATAAAATATTAAAAGTTTTCTGTATAACAAATCGAAAATATACACAACAAATATTTTCAACAAGAAAATTAAAGTTATTGTTACAAAAAAAAAAAAATGAAAATTAAAAACAGGGCAAGAAACAAGAGGGCAAACCACGCTCAAAAATTTTCCTAGCTCTATTCAAAAGAGCTTCGCCTAAACAGAATTCACGATTTGGCCGCTTGTTTCCCTGATGAAAATTAACTTTGTATTCTAGCTCTTCATTATTTGGGGCAATTATATTAATTATGATTTTTATTTGTGTTGCAGACAGGCAATTCAAATTTGGTAATCGATGCCATAAAACGTTCTTTTTAATGTATTTAATGTATAAGGTTTTTCCCATTTCGCTTTTAATTCGGAAATGTTGTTTAGTATTCGGGACCAGTGAACGCCGCCTGCTGTGCGGCTACAAAGTTATGAACATCTCTTCAGAACTTTTAATTTGGCCAAAATTGCTGACAGCTGTTTTGACCGCAGCGGCAACAACAGACCAACGGCAAGCCGAGTTCTGACGGGGAGTGGCAATAAAATCAGAGATGCGGCTCATAACTCAGCGTCATGAATGTTGAGTGGCAATTCTTTTGGCTATTTTCGGTGGCACGCAGCGTTCATTTGGGCCAAGAGCCGAAATATTTATATTAAGTAAACGCTATGATTATACGCATATGTGAGACATATTTATATATATATATATATATGGATGGGAGAGAGGGACAAGGCGCCGCGGGTTGCCAAAAATCGCTTGACTTACGTGTTGGGTATGTTGCGCATGGAGCGATGCCGAAAGAATATGATGACCAAAGTGCCATTGCCCAGCACGCCCACGATGAAGATGAGCGTATAGAGCACGGTGACAATATAGGTCTCCGGGCGATCCAGCACCTTCACATACTGCGGATACTCCTCGCCGCTGGCGTTGTGCGTGCCCGATGCCGCAGTTGTCATCGCCGCCAACGAAGCGTCCAGTTGACTGGAATTGCTGAGCTGGCTAAGATTGAGCCCGGCAGCGGCAGCGCTCGCGTCCAACGGTGCATAGGCGAGACTCGCCGCCAGCGTGTGGCTCATTCCCATTAGCAGCTCTCTCATGTCCATGTTTTCAGGCTGCCTCTTGTGGCAAGGGTAAGTTAGCTGCCTCCCTGACTGACAGACTCTGTTGTCTTCCGGTTTTGTTGTCGTTGTCGTTGTTGTTACTGTTGTTGTTACTGTTGTTGTTGTTGTCGCCGTGTGCGTGTCGTTTTATGGCCACTTCCGTTTCCTTTTTGGCCCGTTTTCTTGTTCAAGTTGTGCACTTTTTGCTAAGGGGTATTCAGTTTATGGCTTTTCGGTTTTTAGCAGAGTGGCTGCTGCGCCTTGTTGTTGTTATATTTGTTGCTGTCGCTTTCCTTGTTGCTGCCACAGTTGTGTGTTTTATTTGGCACATTTTGTTTTAGCTGTGACCACATTTGCTGTCTTTGTTTTGGTTTTCGTTGTTGTTGTTGTTGTTGTTGCTGTTGCTTGGCGCCAGTTGCTGTCATGCTGCAAGCGGAGAAAGAGAAGCAAATATCAGAGAGTAAATACGTGTTAAGGTCCTTGTAGTCAATAATTTAAGCAGCTTTTTATTAAATCGACAACACGGTCATATTTTACATTTAATTTTACTACATTGCTTAATTATGCGACATGTTGTGGTTTATTGAAAATCTTTTTTTATACACACTTTGTACTTATTTATTATTTATTTAAAGCTGTCCCTTCAAGGGAAAAGGGACAGCCATAACTTTGGGACACCCTGCGCACACTAAGGACCCTTTTTTTTACTCAAATTGTTGAAAGTCATAAATATAAATAAAAAATCAAACTAAATTTCGAAATAAAGAAAGAGAAAATGAAACAAAATTTGTGGAACACATCTCTAAACAAGTCAGCATAGGAACGTTGCAATTGGATGCTACTGACTATGCAATACTCTGTTTATTATTATTATTTAAATTAACCTCAAATAATTAAAAAGGTTGATTTTCGATTGAATTATAAAAGTGCGAACAGACTGATAAACAGCAAAACTTATATTGCCTAAAACCAATATACACTTTTTTACATTGCATACAGAGTATAAAATCAATAGAGAAAAAGCTATGAATAAATCAATTTAATTCTTTTCGGAAATATTCCTAAAACTCTTGATAGCCATTTCCTATTATATATATTTATATACTTGCTAGTGGAATTATTTATGATAGCAGAATTTCAGAGCTTTCAAACTGGACTCTGTCTTTAATGGGGGAAAAGTATTATGGAATAAAATATTATATATTTCATATAGAATGAAAGGCCTACACGATTTATGAATTTCAAATGACAAACGTAAAGTTAACAATTATATCTACAAAATACAATAGAATGATAGAAAAATTTAAATACCCAACAAAAAAAAAATGTATTAATTTACAAGCTGAAAAAACTTGACTTTAAAGAAAGAAGAAATATTTTAAATAACAAAAATAGTTTTTACCATATACAACATAGAATATTCGAATATTAGAACTAAGAAAGTAATTCGAAAACAGTTGGAGAAGAAGAAAACCCGGCTAAAAGCTATCGCAAGCAATGCTAATTTTAATGATATATGTACATATGATTTTAATAATAATATTATCCGCACTTAATATACATTTGAAGCGATCTGGAATACTTGAGTAAAATGAGCAGCTTAAGATTAGAACGGGTACAGACTTTTTCTATTAGAAGCGTGGCTTTTGCTCAGTTTGTTCAAAGGATTTATTTGTGCTTTGTATTCTTTGTACTTTACGTATTGGCATTCTTTTGTGATAATCTTTCTTTGTACGATTTGAGCTGCTATATCCGGCCAACCGACGGACGGGCGCCGACTCAATAAAGCAACTGCGAGGGGGAATTCCCAGTTAAACGCATTGAGAACTAATTCGAATTCGTTCGGGCAAATACAAAGACTTTCAAATCGCAATCAGTTGCCTTTATCCTGACAGCTATCGCAGCTTTGGCGCATCTGATGTGGGTTTATTTCTTGGCTTCACTTCAGCTTGGGATCGATGTGTGTGCGAGTGGGTGTGTGCTTGTGTGTGGGTGTTTGTTTGCCTTATGTCGTTTCAATTTCAATTTGATATTAGATTGTTTAGAAGGCGTCACTTGTTTTGCCGCCATTGATTCCGAGCTATCTGTGGTCGTCCCCTGCGGTCTACGCCGCGTATGCGTGTTATTTATTCATTGGCTAAGAGGGTCGTGCGAAATTTGTAGCAAATTGTTGGCAAATCGCACGAAATCTTTTTGCGGCCATTCAGCCGACCTATTTATAGTCTATAAGCAGCCTTCACTTAAAAGTACGCACAGTTACAGATACACTCAGGAGGCATTCTGGCTGCAGAAATGTGCTCGGGTCAGGTGCTCAACCAGCCGGTCAGGTGCGTCTGCGAGCAGTTGCATTTGTTTGCCATAAAATCAAGTATTTATTGGACAGCTTCGTAAAATTATTGAGCTGTGCATGCACAGGGAACGTCCAATTTGAAGCGATACGTTCCGCAAGTAATTGAAAGATGGAACAAAGCAGAAGGTACCGAGAACAACCGAACTGAAGCAAAGTGAGAGAACAAACAGCTTGAGGGCTTCTGTTGAAAAGTTTCACA
>SCDS01002441.1:0-19379 GCA_004149465.1 Drosophila nigromelanica
AGAGACACAAGTGCGATAAAAAAACAATGACACAAAAACGGCAATTTTGTCTGGCCTTGCAAGTTCCAAACTGGACTATACATTTGTTTATTGGATAAAAGTAAATAGTGTTTTGGTAAGTTGAAGCATAAAGGAAATATAGAAGAAATCTAGAATGAGGAAAGTGGAATTGATTTGCAGTTTGAAACGCATTTCTGGGACTTTGGAATAGGCGCGATTTCTCCTATTCGAAATCAAGCCAACGCTTCAATTAAATATAATGTTTGGAGCAAGGTCCGAGGAGACTAATTCCTTGTGTTTGCTTCGAAAGAGTTAACAACATGGATTACAAAAAAAAAAAAATTATATTAATTGAAACAACTTGACATAAAACCAAGCCTACAAATGCTTTGCATAATTCTTGACATTTAACTTCTATATATGCTGAACATTTAATAAACCAGGCCAGGAGGCTGCTGATATATATATATATATAAATATATATATGTATATATAAATATATATATATATATATATATATTATATATATATATATATATATAGATATATAAATATAATTAATATAAAATATAATATATATATAAATATAGAAAACTGCTTAAATTTTAATACAACTCTGGCACAAACAAGGGATACACTGGATGAGAAGTAAGTGCATTGAATTCAACCTTAATATCATTGAGAAACGATGCCAGCCAACTCCAAAATTCAATTTTCTTTTCATTTCATATACAAGATTGGAGCATGGTCCGAGGCTCTGAACTTGTGTTTGCTCCAATTCAAAGAAGACTTTAAAGCTGCGTTTCTTTCCTCAAAATGGAGAAAGCAAATTTGTACAAGGTAGAGAGTAAATCCTTGTGTTAACACTTGCTGCTTTTTTTTATTTTCCACTTTTTATTGCTGCGTTATTTCTTGAAAATAAAGAATCTATACAAAATCAAGGTCCGAGGAGTAAAACCTTGCATTTGCTCTTTGTCGTATATATATGTACACAAATTGTATACATATACATATATATTGACAAATTGTTTATATATATATATAATATGACAATATCACGTTGTTTTGAGACTGGTTAAAGCAGCTACAGCCGCCTCTACAACCTGAAATCAATACTTCATCGAATAAGAACAACAAATGCTTTTAAGAATTACAAACACTATATAAAATAGTCAAGAGACAAACAAAACTCGCTTCTCAACACTCGCCGAATCTCGAATTAAAAACACCCTTGGATACTACACACCCCCCCAACCCATAATATTGAAGTGAGTATATCAAAATAAATTTTTAAACAATTTTATGATAATTAATTTTAACCTTTCTATACAGGGATTAATACTAAAAGGATATAATTTAAATTTCCTGTAAATAGGCTCACACACTTTGGATTAACTGGTAAGTATTTATATATACATTGATAATTTAAAATATCGCAATTAATTATATACTCCTTCAATAGCCTCTTTACATTTCTAGTGTATTTTTACCTGCGCATTTTATATATGTGTATATATGTATTTATACATTTGCAAACATTTTTACCTGACGCGCCGCACACCTGCACGTTGCTAGAAGGACCACCCGAAAATGGCTACGCTCCTCCACACGGATTTATATTTTTCTTAACGATCATTGGCAAAATAAAATTCCTGCCAATGAGCTCAAACTTAAGTTTGTTTTTATTATTGGGGTCTGGGTCTGACTGACTTACTGTTTGCCAATTGATTGATGGCTTTCACTTTTAGCTTAGCCTGCAAAAATATTGGCTCATTGTTATGCCACAAACCACTTGGCGCCACAACTGGGCGCTCATCCAACTGTTTGTGATGCATACAAACCGATGGTAATTAATCGGTGGGTCACCCAAGTGGACCCCGATGGAGAGCTTTACATAAAGTATCCCACGCAATTGGATTGCTCGCTAATTGTTTATAGGGTAATTGGGCAATGATTAGTTGCAAACGAGATCCCACATATCAAATATGACAAGGCTAGCTGTTATGGCATATAATAAAAATGGTTTTAAAAATTTTATTAAATATAATGGGCTGTTCTTTACATATATTATATATATATTTATTTTTGAATACTATCAAGAAAAATAATTGCGTGATTATTTCAAGGATTTCAAATGGGGAAAACTATCACAAAGCAGAATACACAGAGTTTTATCGCAAAACACCCGCGGTAAATTATCCCAAGATAGTCTTCGGGATTACTATTCTGAAAATAGTGCCTTACGGAAGAGGCTCGTATAGTTGTCATAACGACACGAGCACATGATAGCTATTCGTGATAACAGCTGACGATATAAGCTATAAGCTGTAGATAGTGTCAAACTATATTACTACTTGAGTGTATCTAGCGATAATTTCGTATGATGGAATTACGTGATCATTTTCTGCAGTTTTGTATTATGTTAACATCAACGATGCTAATATCAATATATCATGCTAAATTAAATCGTATATCGATATTGAGAATCAAAATTGGTCAAAATATATATATATTTAAAAAAAACAAAATAGGGGCATATATTTTATTTTATATATAATATAATATATATTATTGAACTAGTTCCCAGTGGTTCACACGGAAAGTACCTGCAGCTGAGAGGATAGATTAAAGGCTTCGCAATTGGCTCGCACGTAATGGCTCAGAGATGGCAGAGATATACGAAATCCCGTTGGGGTAATACGCAATTGAGATCCATCAGAGATGCGTTACGCAGATTTGACAATGAATTACGAGGATGCCAGCCAAGAGCTACCTGTTGCCACAACAACAACAACAACAACGATAACAACAACAATTGCTTGACTATCTGCGTTGTGGTAACCCACATGCGAGTACATATATCTCTATATGTATCTGGGGAAGTAACATGTGGAATGTGGTTGCTATTGTGGTTAGCTTGTAAGTTTTGGGAATAGGTCACGTAGTGCTCGTGCAATATGCCACGCTCCGTTTGGCTTTGTGGTTGGCCTCAGATGCGTGCACTTACATATACATACATATATGTATACTATAACTTATTATATATTGACAGATACAAATGCAAGTTACAGCGACAACAACAAAGTTCATTTTGAATTTGATGTGCTCTTCATCCGCTCATTGCCTCATTCCAGCCAATAGATGTATATATATCTATATATATATATATACATATATATATATATAGTCATTGATTATGTCATCCGAATTACCCACTGGCTGCTGCGTCTTCTTCTTCTTTTTCTTCTTCTTGTTGAATATACCACTCGGTTGAGTACGCACTTTGAATGTTTTTGCATTTCACTTTTAATTGCTTTTAAGTAAATTTCGCTGTTGATTGGGAAAGTGACAAAAGAGCTAAATAGAAAACGAGCCGTAAGTACCGGAAATTTGTGTGCGCTTTATTATGTGCCGCCCCGTAATTGTAGCGGAAGTGGTTTATAGTGGGTCATTTAGCCACCTATATCTCCATTTCACACAATTATTATCACTTTATGAAAATGCGTTTACGTGTTGGGCCAAACATTAGCCAAAGAGCGCCACCTGTCGGCATTTCATAGCAATTCAAAAAACTCTTTTATATATGAAACGAATTAATATATACCAACACTTCAGTTTTCATTAAAGGAAAAATGGTATAAGTCAAATTTGTCGTTAAAATAATCTGTTGACGAAAATATTCTAAGCAATTCATAATAATCGGTCGCAATAATAATTTTTTAAATTGATGTACTTTAACATTTTTATAAATAACCTTAACATTTTGAATTAAAAAATTATAAATATATATTTTATCTTTTTTTAACAATTGTTAAAAGACGCCAATTATGCCATATCCATATTATATTAAAATTTCATAACTTTTTAGACTTATTTTGATTCGAATTTGCTTTAAAGCAAAGCTCTCCAAAATAAATTTGTTTAACTATTTTTTGCTTTTCATAACAATAATTGATAAATTGTAAATATTACTTAATATATTTATTTATATAAATTGCCAAGTCATTTTTAAACAGCGCCATCTGTTGTCACAACAGACAAACAGAATAAAAGTTTAAACTTGACTAACTCTTTTTATTATACACTTAACGCTTTTGAATTTAAAGAGGCTGTTAGAAAAACAGTTTTTAATAGTCGCATACCAAATTTCATAAGTTGGAGTGTAATAGATTTGGTTTTATGGCCAGTTGCACAACTTGAGAGATTGCCCCCGCTGCACTCCCCCAATGACAAAAACGGGGCAGCAAATGCCCCACTTCTCAGCCCTTGACCATTCTTGGTTGGCAATAAACGACTTCACATCTCATTGAAGGGCCTCTTGGCGCACATGGCCAAGAGTTGTACAAGTTAGTTAACTTTGTTTGGTAAGTGACGTTTCAAGTTTTTATTTTATTTATTTACATTTTGTTTTGTGTTTTTGTTTTTTAACGTTAACGGGGGATTGGGCATTACGTTTTTCCCCCAGCGGAACTGACAAATTTTCGCATGGAAAAGTCACGCAGAGCTACAAAAACGCCAAAAGAGAAAAAACTGACCTTGTGACATTACTCATATCAACAACAAGACAATAACAAAAACAAATACCTGGAAAATTATCAAGTCGCATATCGACTCGGCGTCGATCCGCATTTTATTGTCGCTCTGTTAATTTGCGGTCATTACATTTTGTTTTGTATCTTCTTTGCCGGCGTCTCTTTGAGGGCAAGCATGATGGAGCCTACTTAATAGAGACAACAACCAACCGCCCCCCGAAAAGCCCCTTTTGTGTTTGTGTTTGCGCAATTGAATTCGATGCGATTTGAGCACTTGATTGAGACATGTGTCCGCTTTTAGACCCCAGACAGGTGGGCGAGTACCGTTTATGATGTGGATTTGCGGTAATTTTTCGATTGTCGACACAAGAACTGAGTGGAATGCGCAATTTTAATTTCAAGTCAATTAAAAGAGATTCTAATTGAGATCGCACGCTTCGAAACTCGGCGAGTGTGAATAACAGACGACTTTTACGCTTAACAGCCGTGCGATGCGCTTTTAAGTGAACAGTAACATAGCCAGCTTAACATAGTTCAATTATGAAGACGACTGTTACGCCTAACAGCCATGCAATGCACTGTTATGTTAACAGTAACATAACCAGCTTAACATAGTTCAATTATGAAGATCAATAAATATTAAAAAATATATTAAAACGATTTCGACTGTATTATGTAATATCATGTTGTCTACCAATATATAGAAGTCTAGTCGCCTAAAAGATCGGAGTAATTGAAGCTCTGCCATGCTGCGCTTTAACAGCAACAGCGTCAATTTAACGTGAATGTAAGCTCTATTAACGACAAGTTGGACATGCTGGCAACATGTTAACGCAAGCAAATTTATATCATTAAATAGTATTAAGTTTCATTCAATACAATTCAATTATATTCAATTCGTTGGCCAAAAGTATAATTGTTTTCCTGCGATTTTTCCAATCATTGAAATTTTGTAACCGGTTTTTACATTAGTTGTTTTTTGTACTTTTTTCTGCAATTCTTTTGATTCAGTTTTGCATCCGACCGAAAGGAAATGTCGACATTTACTTTGGTTCATTATCATTACATTCAGACAGAGCTAATGCAGTGGCTTACGTGAGCACACACACACACACACACACACACAAACACCTGTCAACTAAGTGCACATAACTGTTAAGCGAGCATGAAGGTCGTTTGGTTAAGTGATATAAAAAGAGAAGTTGATTAAATCAAGTAAAAGATTCACATAAAAACAAATACACAAACAAAATATATAAACAAAAATGCCCAGCGGCAGGCGAATTCAGCTCCGGGAGAGCGTCGCAGCAGGAGCGCCAAACGGTTGCCAATCGGTTATGAGCCCGCCATGCAAACGGGTAAGAGTGCGAATAGCGAGTATGAGTACCAATACGAGGACTCAACCGTTTCGCAACAGCAGCAGCCGAAAAGGAGCGCCCAAGCTGGAACGCGCTGCTCCACTCCACTCCACTCGCCAACGGTGTGTGTTTGTGTGTGTGTATATTTGCTGATTAGAGATGTACGCGTGTTGAATTGTTTTAGTTTTATAAAAAACATTTAACATTCAACATTTCTAAACGATAACTTAAATTAATTAAAATTAAATAGTAATTGTATTGTATATATATATAAAACTTTTTGTACTGACTGACTGATTGGTGATCAACGCACACTCGAAACTTAAAGAGCTAAAAAATTAAATTTTGTTTACCGTTGTTATCTTATCTAAAAAAAATTGCTTTCTTTCGTATACGTGGAATATGTGTGGAAAACAATTATGTAAACATTTTTGTTTTAATTTTTATATTCCTTTCAATCGGCTTCATTTTTATTTTGAAAGAAATTTGTGAGAGCTTATGGAAGAAGAGTTCTTCACTTTTCAGAAAATCGAGTCCCTCTGGATATAAAGTATCCGTTAACTATAATAATAATTTACCTTAAAAGATGAAGATTTCAGATTTTATGACAATAATAAAATAGAGGAGTTGAAGTTAAAGTGGAAGCCAATTAAAACTGTATTGAATTGCACAAACAAGTCGTGAGTGCTTCGTGTCACGTGTCACGCGCTCGTCGCCAGCTCTGAGACATCTCCTCGGCCGACGAGCTGCGCAGGGCGAGCGCATGCGCAACCGCTTCTCAGCGGCGGCCGTCTCGACGCGCTTGCAACAAGAAATGCGAAGCAGACAAAACGTCGCACACGAGCTGCTTTTGTGGCTCAGAAACGCAGCGGCTGCCAAACGAGTCGGTTGCCTTTTTCGTTTTCAAAAAAAAAGAAATAATAATAATAACAAATAAATACAACTTTTTTTTATTAACTGTTGCCCGTCGAATGCGAAGCTTCGACGCAGCTCGCACTTCTTTATATTTATTTTCATTTTTTTATTATTCAAAAAAAAAAAGGAAAATTTGTATTGTTGTATTTTCTGTCGATGCCTAAATGAAAGTGCAGAAAAACAACAACAAAAGTTGTTATTGTGATCGAAAACGTGATACGCGATACGTGATTTGTGACGGTGAATGAAAGTGTTTCAGGCGAATTCCTTGAAAGCAGATAAGCAAATAAAAAAAGAGAAAAACATGTGCTGAGTGCAAAGGCGAGTAGAAGGAGAGAAGCGCACTGAAGCGACAGGATTGAAAGTTCGACAGCAAATATTGAGAAGAGATCCCTCGTCAATATGGTTGTTGTGCCTGCTTTGGGCGCCGCCGCCGTTTCGGTGGGCGGACTGTTATTTAAGGCGAGCGCCGCCTCCAAAGCGGCTGCCGCAGCGGGCGTGGCCGCGGTGGGCGCCTCCAAACTGGGCCTGGGCATTGCCAGTGCCATTAAGCTAACAACCGCCGTTGTCGGCGTCGGCAAACTGACAATATTGCCCTTTCTGATCGCGGCGATCGCGTACTATAATTACGATCTCTTCGATCCCGAGAATCGACCATTCAACGTGCAACAGGTGGAGCTGGCCTATGATTTTATCATCATTGGCGGCGGCTCCGCGGGCACCGTTCTGGCCTCGCGTCTGTCGGAGGTGCCGCACTGGAAGGTGCTGCTGCTGGAGGCCGGCGGACAGGAGACGGAAATATCGGATGTGCCGCTCCTGTCGCTCTATTTGCACAAAAGCAAAATGGACTGGAAATATCGGTAAGTGGAGTCGAGGTGGAAAAAAAAATAAAGCGAGGCCTTCACAGTGACCCACTTTGGTTGAGGGACAGTCAAACAACTAAATAGTAATAATGGCAATTATGAGTGAGCCAGGTTGCGAGTGTACGACTAGAAGATACCCTGTTGCCACACTCATTTGTATGCATACAAACACTATCAGCAATATATCAATTCAAGGGGAAGTGGGGTTAAAGCATCCAAAAAATGATATATTTTGGATCACTCTAACTCTTATATTCACAGAAATATGCTTCAAAATCTCACGAGAAAAACCGATAAATATTAAAGACAAAAAAAGGAGTTGATATATCACACATTCCTTATTCCAAAATGTAGATATTCACATTTCACCAAACTCACCCATTTGAAATGAGCACAGGGTATCAAGTTGTAATAAAAGCAGACGACAACTAGCCAAGTACAAACAATTGGCATTCAGTTTGCCACCTTTCGGTCAACTCAAACAAAACACGCCCCGGACTGGGCCTCGAGTCTGGTCGGTTGAGTCTGTTGATGCGTCACATTGATGACTTGTCATTTCCATTTCCACATTCAACTTTTTTGGCCAATCTCTTGGCTATTGACTGTGAAATTCAAATGGCCAAGAGCTGCGCATCGCTAAATGATTTAGACCTTGTTTTTATTAGATGCTTTGCCGGTTAAAACAAATTTTATGAATGAATGACTGAAAAGAAAAAATAAACTAATAGATATCTTGAAAAATACTCAATTAAGGTTTTAATTATCCATTACGTACAAATGGAGAATGGACCAAAGTAATAATATATTACATTACTAAATCAGATGTAAATTTTCTAGGAGAAAATTATGTTATGTTATGTTTGATCTTTCTGATCACTTGTGTTGGTACACCACTGGTTCACCTGACCCAAGTCTATTGGCAACTCTTTCAATTGGTAGCAATCTGTCAAAGTGCTTGCTTATTTGCGATCTCTTTTTCACACACAAATAACAAATGACTTTGCCTATGGACTGCTTTCATTTGCTGCAAAACCACAGTGGACAATGGAGATTTTTGCATTGAATAATGCATTCATAATGAACAACAATAAACTTAAAAAAAAAAAGGAAAAAAATAGATTGCACTGTACAGTGTGCACATTGTTTAATGTACAATCGCCTTTCAAGATAATAAATATGAATAAAAATATTATAATGGAGTGGTCCAATAGATGAAATACATCTGATGCCCTATAAAGTACATGCAAAACTTTGTAACTATAATATATATATTTTAATAGCAGAGTGATTATCGCTTGACGGCGATTTCACTGCAATTAAAATAGTTTTGTTATTTTAAATGTGCTTACAGGGCATCTGTTAATCTCGCACTTGCATCAAATACATTTCTCAATTCTCTTGTATTTATATTTGAAAGTCAAAACTCCGGAGTATTTCGCTTGCGGTGCCTACGTGACTTGTACAGCGAGTGGAAGTAGAACGAAGAGTCGCCTCTCATCCCACATAAAAATAAATCAAGTTTGCAATTAAATCAAACACTCTCTCTCTCTCTCTCTCTTTCTCTCTTCAATGGAAACTCTAATCAAATTAGAACAAGCTACAGTTAGGAACAGTTTGTTAGCTCTTAAATCGAACTCTTTAGCCGCTGATCACCTGTTGCTAGCCACTTGTCTGCTTAATATTCATGAGTTGACGTTTATTTATTATTTTTTTTCTCGAACGCTTTTCAATACCGTAATCCATTTAACTGTTTCGGTAGGGCCGGGCTGGGCTTTGGACCCTGCCCTAGCGGCCACACAAATTTCACTTTTTTTTCTTTCTGGTTTGGTTTTTTTTCTTCGTTTTTTTTTTTGAGTGGTCAGAATTCCATTGGTATTAGCATGTGACCATAAACTATTACCAGAGACACACACGCACACAAAAAACACACACACACACACACACAATTCCAATTGGAATACGCGCAAAGCATTTCCATTTTTCATTTCATTTGGCTCGCTTCGTTTTACGGCGCCTGCATTTGTTTGTAATTGAATGCAGCAGAGCGGGGAGCTGGCACATTCCCCACGTCCCCCATTTGTTGCCTGTCGCCTTGCGGCTAAATGCATACGAAATAGACACTCACACTCTTGCACTCAAATTGAATAGAGTGTGGGGCAACCAGCGCCTGTTTTCCGCGCCATTGCGTCACTTTCGCGTGGCAGGGGCAAGCGGCGGCCAATCAACAACAACAACAACAGGCAGCAACTTGCAGCAACCCGCAGCAACGGGTTGCATGCGATGCCATCTAAGGCCAGAGCCCTGTCCCCCATGGGCGCCAATTTAATCCCTAGTCAACATTGTCTAACATTTTATTTTTGTTATTTAACGGATATTTGAAAATTGTAAAAGCTCTTAGCCGAAACTGAAATGCTCTGCTTGCAACATATTTATTTGTTTATTGTTGCACTTCAATGATTTGCATGTGGCAAAAATATTTAGTAATAATAAACAACAAACATTTATTTAGAAATAATAAACAACAAATATTTATTTAGAAAGAAAGAAAAAGAAAAACTATTTAAAAACTATTTTGATGACTCAACGAACTGTTGGAATTTTAGTTATGTTAAAGTTTATGTTAGTTAGAGTTAAAATTCAATCAAATTTTGTTGATTCATAAAGAAATGTTTAAAATAAATGGAAAATTTAGCAATGCTGTCATTTGGTAGCAAACTACTCTTTCTTATAAATAACTTTGAGCTTTTCTTCAACCAGTTAAAGTTTTCTTCGGAAAAGAGGTTAACAAGTATTTAAAATATATTTGGTTTTCTTTGGCAAGCACATGTTAAAACTGTGCGCCATGTGAACATTTAGTGGACAGCACACTTCAGCAAATTAATATTTGTTCATCAACTTCAAGATGTTAACAGTTAACAAACTCTTTTGTTGCCAAATGTGGTAATTAATATCAAATGGCAACATATCAATTCTAAAAAGTAGTCAAAAATGAATACTAATGTCTAACTTTTATATGAACTGTGGCAACACGATGTTTTTAAGTTGACAACAACCCGTCAACAAATTGACCAACAGTCAAAACTCATAACTAAATAAAAATATTTGTTGATCTCATATATGCCATATACTGTCAGATGGCAGCATTAAAAGCACATGTGAAACTGAAATTTGACTAGTTGTTAAAAAGTGCTTGGTAACTTTGACAGCAATCAAAGTAAATGCAGCTTAAATAAACAAGAGCTTTCACAAACACTTGTTAAATTATTTCCATTAGCGCTATGAGGTTAACTCGGGTTAACTGTGTTTTCCAATTAACAAATGTTGATTTAACATTACTGTTAAACAATAGTAGACTGTAATGTTATGCAGCTGTCACCACAGTTGCCACATTTGGTACACGTGTACCAAAACGGGTGTTTATCCGTACACTTGGTGCACTTGTACCTATTCATTTCAAAATATGAATATATTCAAGTTTAAAAAATTACAATTTTAAAACTTTTAAATCAATAACTACAAATATTATTTATTTGATTTTTGTCAAAAATGGTAAATTTTTTTGTACCTAATAGTACCAAATAATTTTATTGCAAATGCTGTTAAAGTTACTACAACATTTAATATTTCTATTTTTATTTTGATAACGAGTTGTTGCACAATGCATAAGATGTATTAATAATTTACATTAGGCAACACACACACACACACATTAGCACACACGCATACACACACACGGCTTTGGTAAACGCCCATCAGGTTAAAGCAGGAAAATATTTTAAAGACCAAAAATTTAACCAAACCTGGTGCAGAGCTCGCGTTGACATATTCTGCTGCAACAGCAGAGGTCACACAGATGGAGATGCAGTGTTTTTTGTTGCTGCTGGCTTATGTAACTGCCAAACGAGCCCAACAAATCGACATCGTTTTGGCCGTGCAGTCATTAATGTCATCGCCGATTGTTAGCGCCCAAAAGTGAGTACTCGACTCGTCGACATCGAACACCCAAAGCGAATGCACTCGGATGTTGCAGATATTTCACAAATCATTTAGCCAAAATAGCTGTTCAGTTAAAGAAAAAGGGGCATGCCCGAACCGGCATATCCTACAGCAATTTCTCAATCTAAATGCGACGAATGCCAAACGGCAAAAACCGGATCGTGGCAGACAAAAAGTGGGTTAATCGGTTACAGGCTGGAAATGGCATGAAATGAAATGAAACACAACACCAGTTCAGATCGGGAAAATATTTAACAGCAGCAACAACTGCTGCAGCAGTAGCAGCAGCAGCACTGGCGCTGAAAGTTGAAGCAAGCTGCCTGGCTGCTTGGCTGGCCAATTGCAATGAGCACAATTGCCAATCAAAAATGCATGAAACGCAAGCCAGCAACAGCGAGCAAAAATAACAACAGCATGTAAGAATGTTGGGTGCCAGCGACTGGCAATACTCTGCTAACAGCTAACAAGAAATGACAGATATCTGTTAGCCATATTTCTACACTTAACTGAGGTTTTATGCAAAAACTGAATTATAATAATCCGATTTTTGATCAAATTTATTTCATTTTTGAGCAATCAGTTTAAACCATTTAGGAATTTAAAAAATGTTGAGTGCAATTTCGGATTTTTTTTCGTTTGTTTTGCATTAAATCATAGTAGCTCCCAAACTGTAAAAGCAAAGCAGTGACCTACATTTTTGCATTGCTGGCAAACTGAATAGAGGTAAACAATTATATACCTGTCTAATTTAAAAAAATCAAGTGGACAGCAATTCAAATATGCCCTTTTGTCCTTCGTAAACAGTGTATTAGAAACAGCAATAACAATGACAGCTAATGTTAGTGCGTCTCAGTCTGCACGTAAGCGCTGGCTCACGCGCGTCAGGCTTCACTGAGCAGCCGAAGAAAAAAGACGATCAGAGATTGCTAAGACTGAGACATGCTAACTAACTACACACACACACACGCACGCATACCTGTCACTTATATGTCAAAAACGTCATAAACACTAAACGCGACAAGCACAAAAATATTTCACAATTTGCCTTCTTCTTTTTCTGTTGTATTTTTGGCAAATCAAAAGACTTAGGAAACGAACTATCTACACGATCTAGCAAAAAAAAAACAAAAACTTGTCACAATAAATATTTGTGATTGAAATAATTTGGTGGATAATGGTACAAATGGCGACCTTGGCATTAGTTTGTGACCTAAATACGCATATTTAGTAGTAAATATATTTTATATACATCTATATATCTATTATTTGTTTTTTTTTTTTGTAGTCCATGTTATTGAATTAACATTTAAATTTGCAATAATCGCGCACAAAAGAAAGCCAAAAATTAGTTCAACAGATAAACAGCACATTTATATTAAGAGACCCATGAATATTATCGAAAATTGAGCTTTTATATACAAATTTGGTTCCGATTTTCAAAAATATCTTAATTATAATTTGAGCAAATGATTTTATAATATGTTATAAAAATTCACTCAATGTCATAATCGAGTTTGATGTTTTCCAACATATCCCAATGAAACATATTTATTGAATATTCTATTCCTTTAAAAAAATTTAGCTACTATATTATATAGCTCCCATAAAAACTATCCGTCGAAAAAAAACCTCATATTACTTTATTAGATACCTTAACTAAACTCACCAATTACGTGCTCCAAAATGGATGGTTAAGATTCAAGTTAATGGTTGCCTCGTGTGAACATATTATCACAGCTTGTTCAAGTCTGGGAAACTGCACTTTGGCACCCTCTTATGACTAAGAGGCTGATTTATGGCATTCATTTATATGATAATATATGACCTGCCGGCTAATTTAATGGCAAACAGATACAGTTCATAATGTAACGTGGAGCAGACTCCACTCAACTCGGGCATTGCGTGTGTCTCCACTTCGACACAGTTGAAATTTTGAACGCTTTGAAACAAAAAAAAGGGTAAGAAAAAACAAAGAGGGGAAAATAAAACTGCGAAGCGACCGCCCATAAATGTGTAATGTGCAAAATAATTGCCCTCAAAGAGGGCCACAAAAAATTAGCTAACAATAATTGGTAACATTTATGTGCGCTAACTGTTAAATGGCTAATAAAACAAACAGACACGCACACACACGCACACGCACACACAGGCACACACATATTGCGTCACTTGCAAATGGGAAGATCAGAGGGAAAGTTCGATATTTTATGACAGATTCCGTGCCAACTGACTCAATGACTCGAATGACAAAATGAGCAAATGATTTATTGAGTCAAGGTGCATACTACCTCAACAGCCGAACTACGCCCAACAATGCGGCACAGTGGTATAAACACTAATGGCTGGTGGCACAAAAATAAATGCCAGCATATTAATCAGGTGCGGCCCAACAGAGGCGTGAAGAAGCGCTAACAATCAAAGCAAATGGACAATAAATAAATAAAGATTATCAGCAACGACTAAGCATGAATCAATATGCAAAACAACAGCAACAGCAACATCAGCAACATTAGCAACATCAGCAACAACACCGGCAACGAGAAGCAACAAACATTTGAACACTTTCATATCAGAAAAACTCTTACTCTTCAATCTTTAATTATACTAAACACAATCCGCAGTCTTCAATCCTAATCTATCTCTGTCATTACACATCTTGTTTGTAGTTTGCTTGACCAAGTTTTCCGCAACTGACATTTTGTTTCCTCTTTTTCACAAAAAAGAATGAAGAAATACCCTGTACATATTTAAATATGTTCGACATGATATATATATTATATATGATATATATTATATTATATATGATTTATTATATATGATATATATAATCGATCGAAAATGTAAGAGTGAAGGTTTATTTTTAAATCAAAAATCTTGCTTAAATTGACAAGAATTTTGACGGATCCTTAGTAAATGCCTGGCTTCAATTTAAATCCCATTTGGTTATCAATTATGCCGCACTTTTGCCTTTTTTTTTGGCAAATTTACTTAAATCCAAATTTACAGGCTATCGGGCTAGTCGAGCATTCTCGTGTGAAACAATTGTTTTGTCATGTATCAAAGTTGGCTGCAGCTTTGCTGCACTTAATTAACAATTCGTGTCGCTGCCAGCTGCAGTTTCCTGTATGTTTAACAAACGCGTAACGGGACAATGGTTTCAAATAATTAGCGCAGCGAGAGCAAATTAGAGAGAGAGAGCAAGAGAGGGAGAGGGAGAGAAATGGGGGTAATCAGACTCAAAAGTTGTAGGCGTTTTGTACACAATTTGTAGTCAAGCGTTTGGGGTAAATATGGGAGGAAAGCAAACAACGAAATACCATAGCAATCGTGCCCAGGGAATTCCTGGATACAATTTTATTCACTTTCAAAACTTTCGCAGCTAAATAATAAGGCAAAACAGCATATTAAAAAGCAAATTGTTACTTCGTGAATCGTAAATCCAAACACATGACCTCAGCGAAAGGGCAAATATCGCTTTTTTACATTGATCTCAATTAAAAGGAAAACAATACTTTGAAAAATATACTTCATATTATAAATTCTATAAAATGATAAAGTTAACTTATTAATTAAATAAATTTTAACTATTAAAAATCTGCACACCATTTTTCAAAACGGTTTTAAAGTCTACGAACTTATTTCAATGGAAAGGCCTTATCTGATGAAGATATGGTTTATTATATGTATGTATATATGAATATATATTTAAAAATAAATATGTAAATAAATATGTAAAATATGTAAAAATATATCTTTGGTATTTTTCGAAATAATATACAAAGAATATTACTTTCATACAGAGCTTTAAACGGTTAAACAAGCTCAGCCTAGAACTGCAAAAATAGCGATTAACGTTCCATCGATTATTATAACAGCGATGGCTTAAATTAAAATTATCAATATATCGAAAATAAATTATCGATATATATATGATATATATGTGATGCTGTGGTTTGTGCTTCCTCATTAGGAGACTGATTTTTCACATATTTCTATACCCTGAACCCATTGAAAATAGGTGGTAGCTTGCTATAATTATTATTTATTTTAGCCAACAGTTAGCCTCTAGCTCAAGGCAGAAATACCCCTGGCAACTACTCATAACTGCTCATAAAAAATACGTTGAGTACTCTGAGCACTGATATTTTAATCATAAGCTGCTCGTGTCCGAAGGCAAACGAGTTAAATGGCAAAAAGTAGAAAGAAAAAAATATCCCCGCATATCTTGTACATTTTGAGGGCTGAATTTTTTTGATTTGAGTTGAAGCTGCCTTGTTACTTAATGAACAACACTGAAGGCAATTGTTGTTGCTGTTGTTGTTGTTGTTGATGCTGTAATAAAGTTGCCCAGTGACCAACAATTGTTGACCGTCTGCGTTTTGTTGCCAGCTTCTGTTTTGTATTTATTTTTATATTTGATTTTTACTTTCCTGCCACAGACGGTCAATGGCGCCTACAAAGCGGCTGCCGCTGGGCGCTTGGGTGGGCGTGGCCCTTGAATTGCTTAGCTAATGTGATTTTATTGTCATATGGTGTTTACCTGTTGATTAATGATGAAAGCGCTGCCAACACATTCGCTAATTGGTTACGTTTTCTCCATTCACACCTTTTTCTCTAACTCTCTACCTCTCTGTTTGTTTCTCTGTCTTTAGCACGCAGCCACAGGCGACAGCCTGCCAGGCTATGAAGGACAAACGCTGCTGCTGGACACGTGGCAAGGTCATCGGCGGCAGCTCCGTGCTGAATACAATGCTCTACATACGCGGCAATCGGCGCGACTTTGATCAGTGGGCGGCATTTGGCAATCCCGGCTGGTCGTACGAGGAGATTCTGCCCTATTTTCGCAAATCGGAGGATCAACGGAATCCCTACTTGGCGCGCAATAAGCGCTACCATGGCACAGGTGAGCCGAAAATGCAAGCCAAGTCCCTTGTCAGAGAGTTGCAATCGTTTCTAGGCAGTAACTATCCCAAAAACTAATATTGGCTGCTTTACAAGAGCTTTAAGCTTTAATTTAAACTTAAAACTTCATTGAATATTCTTAACAATATTTGTCAATTAATTTAAGCTTTAATTGAATTGAGTAATCGCCTTTGTAGCGATTCGTGTGCTTAAAACCTGTTTATTGCTAGCTTTACTTTTTTACGATAGAGTTAATTTCACAATAAGAATCGCCTTTTTGCTTTCAAGATTTCTTTTTTGCATTTCTCTATTTTTTTGTTTCAATCTTTCTAAGCCTACTCTCGGTAAACCCCGTAGAAACCTATCTCCTGTTTAAACCTTCCCGTTAGCTTTATTTTCAAACCCTTTAGTTTAAAACCACAGTTTAAAGCGTACTGTTAAAACAAAATTTCTCAATTTTAAACTTGTCTGTTTAAGCTCTAAACCTTCTTTTATATACTCTCGGTAAGCCCCCGTAGGAACTCTTCTCCTGTTTAAACATTCTCGTCAGCCCTTTCTTTTAAACCCTTAAATTCTCCTCTATTAGCCGCCTTTTAAAACCTTGTTTCTTCCTTCCTTTTCTCAGACTCCTTTAAGCCCTATTTGCCTTTAATTTAGAGACAATTTTATGAATTGCGCAGCTTTAAAGATTCCTGACTAAATCCCATTTGTTGCAGGTGGCCTCTGGACTGTGCAGGATTCGCCATATAATACGCCGATTGGGCCGGCTTTTCTGCAGGCCGGCGAGGAAATGGGCTACGACATTGTCGACGTGAATGGAGCCCAACAGACGGGCTTTGGCTTCTACCAGTTCAACATGCGTCGTGGTTCGCGCAGCTCAACGGCAAAGTCGTTTCTGCGACCGGCGCGTCTGCGTCCCAATCTGCATGTGGCGCTCTTCTCGCACGTGACGAAGGTGCTCACCGATCCGCACACGAAGCGCGCAACTGGGGTGCAGTTCATCAGGGACGGGCGACTGCAGAATGTGTACGCGACGCGGGAGGTGGTGCTGGCGGCGGGCGCCATTGGCAGTCCGCATCTGATGATGCTCTCTGGCATCGGGCACGGCGAGGAGCTGGCCAGAGTCGGTATACCGCTGGTGCAGCATCTGCCCGGTGTCGGTCAGAATCTACAGGATCACATTGCCGTCGGCGGCATTGCCTTTCTGATCGACTATCCCATCTCGATTGTGATGAAGCGCATGGTGAACATCAACACGGCGCTCCGATATGCCATCACCGAGGATGGGCCGCTGACCTCCAGCATTGGTTTGGAGGCGGTCGCCTTTATCAATACCAAATATGCGAATGCCAGCGACGATTGGCCAGATATGAACTTCATGATGACCTCCGCTTCGGTAATGTCCGATGGCGGTTCCCAGGTGAAGACCGCACACGGTCTGACCGATGAGTTCTACCAGGAGGTCTTCGGTGAGGTGAACAATCGCGATGTCTTTGGCATCTTTCCCATGATGCTGCGACCCAAGAGCCGGGGCCACATTAAGCTGGCTTCGAAGAATCCATTGCGGTACCCGCTGCTCTACCACAACTACCTCACGCATCCAGACGATGTGAACGTGCTGCGCGAGGGCGTCAAGGCGGCAATCGCCGTTGGCGAGACGCAGGCGATGAAGCGGTTCGGGGCACGCTTCTGGAGCAAGCCGTTGCCCAACTGCAAGCACCTGACGCTGTTCACCGACGAGTACTGGAACTGCTTTATCAGGCAGTACACGATGACCATTTACCATATGAGCGGTACCGCCAAAATGGGACCGCCCAGCGATCCCTGGGCGGTGGTGGATCCACAGCTGAGGGTTTATGGTGTGCCCGGATTGCGTGTGATCGATGCGAGCATTATGCCAGCCATCACCAATGGCAATATACACGCACCGGTTGTGATGATCGCCGAGAAGGGCGCCGATCTCATCAAGCAGCTGTGGCTAACACCCACCTCGAAGCCGGCGGGTCAACAGTGGCGCACGAAGCGCTCGCTGAGCACGGCTAACGAAACGCAAGCGGAAGCGGTGCGACAATGGCCGTTGCCAAGCTCGTAGCGGGTGGGATGGGTTGAGAGCGGTGTCAAAGGGTGAGCCGGTCCCGGCGCATTGCAAAAAAAGCTCAGTCACAATTGCTTAAAGTAAACACTTAAGTCTTAAACTAATCTTGAAGCACCGTGTAGTCAGTTTGTGAAGCTTTAGGTGAGTTTAATTGCGCCCAGTCAATGCAATTGAGCTCGCACGAAGCTTTCATGTGCTTTTTAAATCATTTGCTTGAATTTTCACTTATTCTTTAATCCGTTAACCTTAAGCCGATTTCGAATTTTCAAATCTTAAACAGTATTTGCGCCTGATTGTTGGTTATGCTTATAAGCTTGCAACTTTCAGGTGCTTCTTAAATCATTTCCCTTGCTCTATTCACATATTTAAAACATTCCCTTAAGCTCTGTATTCAGGCTTTTTAAATGAACGTTTTGCTCTTAATTTGTTCTAACTAGTGTGAAGGGAGTTTCTAAAGCTCATTATTTTGCTATACTTGATGCTGTCTTTTTCTTGTGCTAAGTCAGTAAAATAAATGCGATTATTGAGCATTTTTAAAGCACTTTTTTCACGATTGTTTTAAAATCTAGATAAGATCCCTAAATTAAAATTTATTTAAGTCAGCAAATGTTAAAAATATTTTTTAAAGCCCTTTTTCCAAAAAATCAATTTTTTGTCAAGCTTTAATGTGCTTTTTCAAGAACTGGTTAACAAATCTGGGAATTTCTCAAGGAATTTC
>SCDS01002443.1:3508-16549 GCA_004149465.1 Drosophila nigromelanica
TATATATATATATATATATATATATATATATATATATATATATATGCTATATCTAACACACATTGTGTATATACCTATAACCTCGACTAACTACTTACACTCACAATATATATATATATTTATATATATAATATACTAACTCGAACGGACTGTCACAAACTCACACACACACCCCAACTCGCACACACATATACACACACAGTTGAGCTTCACATCTACATGTCGGCGTGGCACACAATTTTTTGGGCTTTAAGCAAAATGATTTTTGGTCAACAGTCAACAACAACTACAACTTCAACTACAATAACAACAATAACAGCAACAACCTAACAGCTAATTTTTGTAATCCAATATATCCGATAAAAGCCAACGATTGTTAGCTATAGCCTAGCATTTATTTTTCATTCAATATATATTTTTAGCTTTGAATTTATTTTGTTTTTTGTTCACTCACATAAATATTAAAACTACGAAATGTTTTCTGCGTATATATTTTTACTAATCCAATTGTTTTGATTTACTCTCTTATTTCATTGTGCGCCCACACACACACACACACACACACACTCATTCAACTCACAAACACACACGCACACACACACACACACACACACACACTCACACACAAAACCGAAACGCGTTTGAAAAAAATATAAAAAACCAAATTGGACAAAAAATTTCAATAAATATTTAACACCAATAAATATATTTTCCTTTTAATTTTTTTTGCTGTTGTCATTGCTTGTACATATTTAAAAAATACAACACTAAAACTGAAAACTCAATTATTCTATGCTATTAACACACATGTTTTTTAATTTTAATATAATTTGCCAAACAATTTCCCCAACTTGCACTTAATTATAAAAAAACAAAATTTTTTTTTTCAACTACACCACAAACTGTTTGATGTTTCTGTATGTGTGACTATCTATCTCTATCTGTCTCTCTTTCTTTCTCTCACTCGCTGTCTCTGTCGCTATCTAACTGTATAACTGTATAAATGTGTGTTATGCATCTAAACTAAAATCTGAAACCAATATCTATTTAATTCAACTGTAAATTATGCCAAAAACAAAAAAAAAAACCTAACAAAAAAAATACATCGAACCATTCGAACTATCCAACTCTTTTGGAACAAATAAATTCTTGTCCAACATCTTTTACCACATGCAACAATATACGGATCGGGCCGCAGACATGCATAAGGAGAATATGAAAAAGAAACGTCGCGATTTGGAGCAGGCCAGTTTAGATGCCGCTTCAGATCTGCTCGATACAGATAGCAATGCAACATTCGCAATGGTACTTACCTTTAAATTAACTAATGAATTTTAACAAATTATTACTAACGGAGGAGAATAGAGTTTAAATTATGAATAACTTGGGGCATAAAAAGAGTCAATATCACATTTGAATATATTCTAATTTTGTGTAGGAACATTTCAGAGTTGTACGAAAGAACAACTAAAATATCCAGCTACAGATTTCTAATTTAAATTGGGCATATCCTACGCTAGGCACCATAATATCGCAATGGTTCAAATCACAAACTCGCCAGATTACTTTTTTACAATTGAAATAATTATATGACTATAAAAATAATTGAAATAATTATGTGACTATGTATTTAATTAAAATATAAATTATTCAACTTGTGATTCCATACAAATAGAGAGAAAAACTGAAAAATTGAATAAAAGCAAACTTCCGCTTTTTGTTAGCTCTTCATACAAAAAGGGTGCCTTCATGAAGCTTCAAATGAATCCGAATGCTCGTTTTATGAACATTTTATTAAAATGTTTTTGAAATAATTAGGACCCATTTCTAAGTTTTTATTCACATCAAACAATTTAACTAAAAACTCAATGCATCTTTATGAGCTTTCCTTCAAAAACTAAATGAAACAAAACCAACCTAAATTGGCTATTTGCAAAATGTTTATGATAAAACTATTAAAACAACTATTTTCTTTTATATTCGCCTCTTTTTTATTAAACTCCACACACAACCAAACACGTACAACCCAACACACACACACACACACACGCTAAACAAAAACAAACGCAAAATTTAACAACTTTTTTCAAACGTGCTCATACGAAACAACCACACATACACATACACATACACATACACATACACATACACATACACATACACATACACATACACGCAAACCAAAATCAAACCACACATATAAACCAACTCAATCTCAAACTGAAACACATTCAACATTCAACTTAACCTCAAACTCGAAAAAAAAAACACCCCATCAAACCAACATTGCTGCGTGGCATTCAATCGACCCAACCAACTCAACTGGAATTCAATGAAAAATTGCAACGAAAATTAAATGAAATTACGCACATGCCATTCACCAATCGCAATTCACCAATTTGCCATTTGCCATTGCATTTCGTAATCGTAACGCCAACGCCGCTCGTGTACCCCTTTCATTGCATCAACTACAATCAAAATTCCATGTCAAACGGCATCGCAATATTCGCGCGGTGGTGGCCTGCAGAAGCCGCTGGTGCGTCACCCGGGCGATCCACTTGCGCTGGAGAAGCTGCGCCAATGCGAGGTGCACATGCAGCCACCGAAACGTCCCAGCTGCTGTAAGACTTGGCTATCCAAGTTTCCCACAAGGTAACTCTCGCCCATAGCTCGGCTCAATTTAATATAGTTGAATTTCGTTATATTGTAGTAGTTGATGGATTTCCTTTTTGATGTTGTGAATATGTATCTCGCTCTATCTCTCTCTATTTATATACATATATATCTAAACTCTTATTGAATTTTTATGCCACTAATTAACAGTAATTGAATTGAATCCTGAAATTGATTCTTGTACTTACATTAAAGACAACCCGATTCAACTTCTGCTTTGCTGCTTGCCATCGTTTATTGCTCGCTGTCTTTTGTTTCAAATGCTTGCTGCCAAATGATTTCCATCTGGCCCCAGAGTCCAGAGTCAAGTAAACGTGAAAATATAATTTGCTTAATGCTTTATGCTAATTACACTGTGCAACAATTTTTTTGACTTAACGTTTTAATACGAACTTGAATACACTTTTTATTTATTTTTATAGATTATACAATATAATTTATTAAAAAATTTAAAAAAAAAAGTACATTTTATTTTTAATATTATATTATATTATATTATTATAATTATAAATATAAAGTATGTAGTTCTCTTATTAGTTTTAAATAACAAAGTATTTATAATAGAATAGGTTTCTTTATTTTACATTTTTCCATTCCAAAATGTTTTAATAGTAGACACAAATTTGTAAGCATAGTTATCAGTTATTTATTTTGATTTTTACAAGTATCTAAATTTATTTAGTTTCTTAAAACTCTTCGTACGAGTTTCAAGTTTTCAAACAAAAGTGTATTCAAAAGTTCGTTTACACAACGATATTTGTTTAAACAGTGTCATTTGCTACGTTTTAAAATCAAAGGTTTTTGTGTGCTTTGCTTTCTATTGATTTGTTTGTTTTAAAAAAACTTTATGTTGTAGACCTTAAAAATTTGTCATCCCTTAAAACTGAACCGTATTCCAAGTCCATAGTCCTAGTCGACCACATTTCTATGTGCTTACTAGATTTTAATTCCCTAAATATCACTTTTATAAGTTTAACGCACGTAGCTAAAATTCTTTTTCAAATATTTAAAACAAACAAATTATTTTGCAAAAAAAAAAAAAACAAAGTGAATTCCAAATGTAAAAAGGCCACACAAAAAAACAAAATCGAAAAAAACAATGAAAAATATAAAGAACAATCACAAATCAAAAAGCCAATCTCTAGATGATCAATTAATGTATTTCGTACTTGTTGAATATTTATCCAAGACAATGTTCTAGATCGAAGAGAATCGATGTCATATCGCGCATCACATTCCCGCTGGTTTTTGCGCTCTTCAATCTGGTCTACTGGAGCACATATCTCTTCAGGGAGGAGGAGGATGAGTAAATGCCGTTACCTATTTACACTATTTTACTTTATATAAAGAAACGCTGGCACTACAATACCAAAGATTGTACTAACCTATTCTCTCTCTCTCTTAATTTCTACTTTCATTTACTACTTTCCGTTCCAAATTCTGTTGCGTATGGCTTTGTTCGGCTTGATTTTTGCATACTATATCTATATATCCATTTGATTTTCGTTCGATATGATTCATTTGATTACAACTACAAAAAGGACCTTCTAAAGCGCGTCTGTGTCTCTGATAACCAAAGGCTATGTAGAATCCAATATGAAATTAACAAAATATACATATATGCATACAGTTGTGTATGTATGTATACGTATGTGCTTTGCTTGATCAAATGGGGCGAGTCAAGGCTTCAAGGCATTTCCACTATAAGAAATTTGATTAAAACAAAAGATATTAACTAACTATAAGTTAAATTGATCAACTACGACTGCATAGTAGATAAAAACAAAACAAAAGTAAGGAAATTTCAAACAAAAAAAAAGAAGAAACCATGATGTATTTTAAAAATGACATGAATTAAGAAGACGATTTGATGGCGAATTAAAAAACGCTTGCAGCTCGTTTGTTTCAATTTGTTTTAAAAATGCTCAAAATTGTTATAAATTTAATAAATTATTTTAGGCTTTAATCAAGATATGTTTTGCTCATAATTCAATTAGTTTAGCTCAAAACAAATTACTATTAATTTGTACTTAAAAATTCGCTAAGTTAGCTGTAAAAAAAAAAAGTCGCAGTTACCACACGACGTTTGTAAATATTGTCATATTGTCAATAAGTTTTAAGCCAACTAGTTTATACAATTCAAATTCTAAACAAAATTATAAACTAAAAAAAAAAACAAAAATGGGTGTAGATAAATTTAAGTTTAGTCATAAATAAGCAAAAACGACAAGAACTAAAAAATCGTAGGCAAATTCAATTATTATGTTCACAATCGAATTAAAAAAAGTAATAATTATAATAAAACTCACTGCAGAACATGGTCCAATGTTTTGTTTTTTGAATTGCTATTTCAAGCACTCAAACAGACAACAGAGCAAAGTGAGTTGTCGATTTTTAGATACTCTTGCAGAAAGTATTATAAAAACAGAGAAAATATGTAAAAAAGCATTTTTCATCATAGTTAGGCGAGCTGATTAAATAAGTGATGTCCATCCATATATTTGTCTGTCTCAACCTATATTTGTCGAGCTAGGCTTCCTATATATCTACATTGATGAAATTTAGTAAATACAATTGCATCGGATTAATATAACATATTACTGCCTTAGTAACTAAGGCCCGATTATGATTAATTAATCAAAATCACAAGTACTATAGTCAGGTCACCCCTAATCAAAAAACAAAAAACCAAAAAAATACACATTTTTTATAAAGCAACCAGTAGAATAATTTGTAGAATATAAATTATTTTTAATATTATTGCAAGAGTATTTTCACTTCGGCGTGACCGAAGCTAACAGTTCTCTCTTATTTATTTTATTAACAAAATATTCAATTGGCACAAAAAAATGCATAATTTTACTGATGGAACTGGTGGGTATTGCAAGTTTTTATTCCTATTGTTTAAACTAATAGAACAATTTCATATATATAAATATATATATATATATATATATATATATATATATATATATATATATATATATATATATATATAAAATATATATATATATTATATATATATATATATATATATATATATATATATATGAAATATATATATATATATATAATTCTTTTATCTTTTTGCTTGTTTACGATCTCAATAAATTGAATTAGTGCCAAATTTGTTCATGTAGTTATTAGAGATTACGGTTTTTATTAAAGGCCTTCACTTATGCGAAAACTTATTCCTTATCATTTTTCATATACTTAGTATAGAGTTAACATTTTAAATTCAATTGTTTATTGGGAGCAGCGCATGAGAACACAAGTGAAAATATGAATAAAAAAATTTTCTAAAAAAACATTAAACTTGTGGTTCTGATGTCAAGCTCTGTTAGTTAGTTATTTTCTTTAGGTAGTTAATAATTATAAATTATAAATAATAGCAAACCATAAACCAATTAACAGACAATACAAATAGTTTATCACGTAGTGCAAAATAAAACCCATTAAAATAAACCAGTTACAAAATCAATTGCATAATAAATAGAAACATAAGTCCACTATAAGCTGAAGGCGTGGCATTTTCCCACTTTTTGGTAAAAAAAAAACAAAAATTTTTTTTTAAATTTTTTATTAAGTGCCTTTTGTATGAGGAGTAAGTCCTGCAGTTAACAGGAGTTGGCTAACTGCCCCGCCTCCCCAGTTGTACCAATTCATTTCAACTCTTGAAATCCTAATAAAAAAAACTAATAACTTAACAAAAACTATGCACAAACATTACGAAACACCAAAACTAAAGATCATAAGTTTTGGGCGTAGTTCAAAACTGAATTCTACATAGCAAAACAATAAATAAACTATATGAAAACGAAATCCTTACTAAACGCAACCAATATTTTGTAGTTATAAAATATTTTTAATGAGCTTGTTTATTGCCATTTTTTCTTTTTATTTACTTTTTAAAATATTTTCCAATGTTATGCTTTAAATTATATTTTTGCTTTTGTTACTAAAATACTATAAAAACAAAAACTTAAGGTAAGAAGAAGAAAACAAATCAAAAATCAATGAAAACACGCACCCACATATTAATTATCTTGTCACTAAGCAAACCTAAAGAGAAAATGAAATAAATGTTGTAAAATTCGTGCCAAGCAAGAAATAAATAAAAAAAAAATTCACAAGAAAAAAAACAAAAATTAACTAATATAGCTATATTTATTAGCAAAAAAACGAAGAGAAAAAATATGAAGAAATAGTTGTATTGTATATGAAGCTATAGCTATTGAACATACAGGGTTTTAAATGTGAGCAAATAAGTAGTGGATGGTTTGGGCGATAAGATGAAGTCCTCGTAGCCAAAAATGTTGGGTATGTTGTTTCAAATGTGTTGATTAATGTGTTGATGTGTAAACGTAACTACGTAACTAACACTGCTAATAAAAATAAAGCAACAGTAAAATGCGAAACAAAAAGAACATAAAACGAAAGACACGTAGTAAATAGGACATCATAACTAGCTCCAGTGCGCTATATATCGATCGAAATAATTGGCCCAGCTATTTCCTGTTCGTATCCAAGTATCTTCTAGTACTAGATCAATATGTTTCGGCTTTCGAAACTTGGCATAGGTTGTGTGCTGCCTTCAGTTGCCGTTCATCAATTTGGTCAATTATCATTTAGGCGAGAAACGTTCTTTACCACGCGGCAGTCCAATATTTTGATGTAAATAGTTTAACAAATATATATAATATATATGTAAATGTCATACGGTTAGGTTTAACAAGCGCACAACTGCTAGACGCGTTCCACAACAAAATAAAAAAGAAAATTTAAAGAGAAGACTTACAAAATTTTGAAGTAAAGCGAAAGAAAATTTAAGATTTAATGAGCAAAATGTAGCACATAAGTTAACATATGTGTAGTTAAGTTAAGCCACAAACAAAAACCAGTGTTGCATAGGGCATGCATATAGACTAGTCAGAAACATTACTAATATTAATTAAATATACTACTAAAACGCCAAATCCCATTTGCATTCTATCTCACACACACACACACACTCACAGTCTCTCAATCACACACACCAAATTCGCTAACTTAATTCTCTTAACTTCTCTTTCCCACACTGTTCGTGTTTCAGCCACAATATTCTCTTTCTACTCTAATGAAATTCAACTCGCACAAATTGAAATAAATAAGAAAAGAAATTAAAAATCATAACACATATCTTCAAGCAAAACGGGGGCCGCAATTGACCCAAGTCTAAAAATCAAAAAAAAAAAAAAAAAAAAAAAAAAAGGAAAAGGAAACGCACATATTGACAATGTAAATATGAATTAGTTAAAATCGCAAATCAGCAAACACCGCAAAACCCCTTACTTTATAGAGCTAAGTGGACACACACACACCCAAAACACATTATTAATTAGCAAAAAAAAGAGGAAATTAAATCACAACCACATTCTAAACTTAAGATCATGCGTTAATAAAAACTTGAAGAACAATTTGCTGTAGTGCAACCCAATGAAAGTTAAAATTCTAAAAAACATACCCAAGATCAAACGCCAACTAACAACAACCCGAAAATAACAATGAAAAAGCCAAATAAAATGATGAAAAATATGACATTTTAATGCATAAGTAAAAACTTAGTCAAATAATTATACAAAATAGTTGAAATAATTGTTGTATTGCCATCACCCGAAACTAAAAACTAAAACCAAAATCAATTGTGTAAGATCCCCAGAATAAAAATAAAATGTTTGTGAAATGTTTATAAATGAAAACAAAACCAAAAAAAAAGGAAATAAAAAATTACATAACATGGCATGTTTAAATAAAAACCCAAATTTAAAATGTACATATAACAACTCTGGTTTCTTTTTCAATCAGCTTTTCAGCTTAAGCATTAAGCATAATTTATTGTTTATTAATTTCGTTCAATCTTATTTTTCGTTTTTATTGTTTTTTAGAGCAATGCTGGGATTTGTTTGAAGTCCATTTATCCGGAAGGTGGCAATTGCAATGTACGCATTAAAAAATATGGGTAAAATATTAAAATTATTTACGCATTTTATTTTAATTTATTTATTTACATATTCATATTATTTTCTTTACTTATTATTTTTACATAAATAATTACAATCATGCAACTTATCAGTCTGTTAACATAACATTTTATTAACAGCCGTTCAACTGCTTGCTGGGAACTGAAGTGCAAAGTCGAACATGTTAAAACAGCTTGCTTGTGCTGTTAACAGTAAGCAGTTCATCCACTTGTTTTATAATTGTAGCAATAAGCTATTGAGAGCGTACAAAACATGCCTCTGAATTTGGGTTCGGATACTGAAATAGACATTTTAGATTTTGAATTATATTCCATCAATATTTTAAATATAACAAGAACGTTTATAACCATATTCTCAAAAACTTAACGAAATCAATAGTTATCTTGCAGTTTCCTACACGTTAAGACATTGTCTAAAATAATCCAGTCATTCAGAAGATAGCGCTTTATATGGAAAATGTTGCCCCTTGCACCGACTGAAAATGCCGTGTCATGTCACAGCAGAGATAAACGAAAAGAAAGAGTAGGGGTAGCTATACTACAGACACTTTAAGCGCTAAATTGCCGACTAATTTTGGTTCGATTGTTTCGATAATCATAGGAAAGATCGCGTGTCTTACGTTCCATTGCATGTTCAGTTTTTAGCATTTATCAGTCACAACGGGCAGTATTTTCGCTGACCTATAAATACGCCTACATATCCGAACAGATGCATCAGTTGCATCAGAATGCTGGACCTTAACGCTAACCCAACGACCAGCTACAATGCCGCCCTTAAAATCTGGTCCGGCGCTCGTGAGCCGAGCTACTACAACGATGACCTGACCATAGGTCAAATCATATTCAGGCGGCTGCAAAGTGAACCGCAGCACATCTTTCAAATTTCGCATAGCGAAAATACGCGTCTCACTCGCTCCCAGATGCTGCACAACGCCGCCAAGGTGGCCGTTTATCTGAGAACGCAGAGATTCGCAGAGGAAACGCACATTGTCGGCTTGCTGGCTAGGAACACGACCCACTTGGCTGCCCTGGCCTACGGCTGTCTGTTCAATGGCACGCCCTTTCACGCCATCAATCCTAACCTGGAGGAGCAGACCATACGCCAACTCTTTGACATAACCAAGCCGCGCGTCATCTGCTGCGATGCGCAGGATTACGAGAAATTACGAAAGATCGCCGCTGCATTGAATGTCCCAATTCTAACCATATCTGGACGCATTGCGGGTGTCCTGAGCCTGCAGGAGCTGCTCCAAGCACCAGTGCCCGAGGATTACGAGCCTGCACAGTTTCGACGTGGTCTCGATCGTACCATGGCCATACTCTGCTCCTCAGGCACAACGGGCACACCCAAAGCAGTAACCATTTCGAACAGTCGCAAGTTATTCGAGAGCCACAGGTAGGATGCAATAGTTGCAAATGTTTGTATACCCCGAACCCAGTGAAAATAAGTAAAGGTGGTTTGTGTAAATGTATGTGACAGACAGAAGGTAACAACATTGACCCCAGTTATAGAATCTTGATCAGCAGGTCGATTTAGCCACGTTCGTCTGTCTGTATGAATTCGTTGAATTCAGAGACTACAAGAGTTAAAGTATTGAAGTTTGGCTTTGTGAGCTCCTTTTTACCATATGAAATTCAAGCTTATGTTTATACGCCCGTTCTTTTATAATCGATAAATATCGATTTTCCAACACGGTTTTTTCAGCATATCTGCCAAACTAAAGTCTCAGAGCCATCCAATTGTTATACTCGTTCACCAAGTGACCCGCGTCAGATAAATTGTTAAGGATTTTGGGGTGCGCATACTGGGGGCGTGGCAAATCGATAACACATAAAATAGCAAATCGATAAAATTCACAATTTTTAATTCACAAATTTTGTACGTAGATATCTGGTGCCCTTTCCAAAAGATTGTCTTTGCCTTGATATCCCGGTCACTATATTATTAATTCCTTGTATGTTTGAATGCAAGTACGCTGAAATTTATAAAACTATAGCTCGAAACTGGGCTTATGGTATCTCCTAGTCGGCAATTCAGGACTAGAGAAGTTAGTACTGTGCATTAAAAATGTAACCATTCTCTATGCAGATGATATACCCTTACAGACATACAGAGTATGCCATATTGGTTAAGCTGTTTAACATCTAGAGTCGATTCTTTCCCAGCTATCTCAATCCGAATGACATACAATATGCGCCCAGCACTCTGGACTGGCTAACGGGCTTGATTACCCTCATTACGGCCGGAGTTTACGGCACTGTGCGTCTTATTGCGCAGGAGGCTTTCAGTCCCGCCCAGTTTCTGGCTATGTGCGAGCAGCAGAGCATCAGCTGGGCCGTGCTGGCCGCCTCGCATGTTGCCATGCTGGCCAATAGTCCGGATGTCGGCGTTCGGCAGCTGCGCAGTCTGCGGCACCTTCTATTCGCCGGCGGACACAGCCTGGTGGCAACGCTGCACAAGATGCAGTCCTATCTGCGCGGCGAAGGCATCCTCCGCAACGCTTACGGGCTGACGGAGCTGGGCACCTGTGTCTCCTGCAACTACAGCACCCACACCAAGCCCCAGTCTGTGGGACGTTTGGCCAGCAACATACGCATGCGCGTGGTGAATGCGGCGGGTGAATCGGTGGGTCCGAACGAACATGGCGAACTCTATTGCCATAATGGACAGCACTGGAGTGGCTACTGCGGCAACGAGGCGGCCACGGCTGAGATGCAGGACACGGATGGTTGGTTTCACACCGGCGATGTGGGCTACTTCGATGAGGACAACTATCTGTACATTGTGGAGCGTAAAAAGGATATGCTCAAGTATCTGGGCATGATGTACTATCCGCACGAGATCGAGGAGATCATCGCCCAGATGCCCCAGGTCGCTGAGGTTTGCGTTTTTGGCATTTGGAACGAAACCGAAGGCGATGCGGCTGCCGCTGCGGTGGTCATCAAACCGGGCTGTCAACTGAACGCCGCTCAGGTGGTGCAATTTGTGGCTCAGCACACAAACGTCAACTTTAAACAACTGAATGGAGGCGCTCAGATTGTGCCCCATCTGGCGAAGAGTGCCAATGGCAAAGTGAATCGTCGGGCCGTGAAAGTGTCTTATCTAAAAGCAGCACAGAAAATCGAATTAACTGATTCATAGGGCGGCCGCAAATGTAAGACGGCAAATAGAAAAGTTATCAACCGACTAGAAAATACCCTGTGCCCCGTTTAAAAGATGCCTTAAATCAGAATATATATACGCAATTTTAAATATAAATTAGATCGTAAAAAAATATAAATATATGAAAAAACTAAAAACCAAAGAAAAAATACTTTTTATCTACAGTCTACCAAATTGGAAATATTGCACGAGTCTTCTTATAGAAGGAATTCTTATGTATAATATTAGTTATTTATAATATTTTATTATATTTTGCATAGTGACACACTCCATTGAGAAATACGCAAATTTGCAACGGTATTATACATATATGTACACACACACACGCACGCACACACACATATGAAATATTTAAGCGTCAGATAAAACATTTTAGCTCTGTTATAGATAACATATTTCCAACGTAATAGCTTTAAAAAAATGCATCACATGATATGCAACAACCTAATTCGAGAGACCTCGTTGACCGTGCAAAAAACGTGCAACTCACGATTAGCTCAACAGGTTCTATGAGTGCATTAAATGCATCTCTACACATTCTACAAATTAGTAAATGGAATAATGTCTCATTGAGCAATATATACAAACTACTCGGCATTATATGCTTTGGAAAGCACTGCGCTTGTTATCTACGTTGTTCGACTATAAAATACAACTAGCTTCTGGCCTGGCGTCGGCATTTCAGTAAAGTATCTCGACACATTCGCAATGCCTTTCAGGCCGGAGAACACCTACGATGCGGATCGCAGAATATGGAGTGGAGATGTTGATCGAGCCTACTTTTCGCATGAGCAATCAATAGGCGAGATTATCTTCCATGAAATGCGACGTCATCCGCAGCTCACAGCTCAGGTAAATAAATAATTTCCAGGTATTTATCATATACATATTACAATTCCCTAAACAGATTTCGGACTCCGAAAACACTGTATTAACCCGTGAGGAGCTCCATTTTAACTCGATGCGTGTGGCCAGCTATATGAGATCCTTGGGCATGCTGCAATCCGATATTGTGGGAATCATCGCGAGAAATTCGACGCACATCTCTGCCGTTGCCTATGGATGCTTCTTCAATGGAATTGCCTTTCACTCGCTCAATATTTCCTACGAGCAGGCGACCATTGAGAAGCTTTTCGATATTACGAAACCACGTTTGATTTTCTGTGATGGCGAAGACTACGAGAAA
>SCDS01002449.1:0-10622 GCA_004149465.1 Drosophila nigromelanica
CAAAACTCGCACCGTTACAATTTCGCAAAAGTTTTAATGTATGCCCCGAACGGCATCCTGTAATGAGTCCTGCTTCCTCCTGGCTAGCATCAGTTGGGTAACCGTTTAGTTTGCTCTACGTAAGCAAACATATTTTAATTTGAGGTTATGTTTACATGTTCTGTGTATGCCACGCTTCAACTCACACAACAACAAGAACAGCAACGACAACAGCAACAGCAACAACATCAGCAGTGCCACAAGTTCAGCCCTCAGTCGGCCAGTTACAAATTACACTGTGCTACAAATTTTATAAACAATCTCACATAGTAATTTCCCAAGGATAAAATTAATCTACGTTTATACTTATAAGAAGATCATTGAATTACATTTTTCGCTACTGTTTAATACAAAATTCTCGTAAAATAATGGCCACAGATATGTTTAAAAGAGGCTAGTATTAATCGTAACTTCTTATCTGGTTATCAACAAATTTATTAACAAATAATTTTTTTAGTTAAAAACTATAAAAAATTCACATTTTATACATTTATAATTCTATTGAATAATTTGAAAAATGAAATTCAAATTCTATACATTGGGTTATCGATAAATATAAATACACGTTGATTCAAATAATCAATGCCACAGCAATTTTATCTTATATGTTTCTCGGTTGCCTAGTGTAATATAAATTGTTCAGTTCGGTTCAGTTGGGCCTAGCTGTGCATATTTATAAGCATGTATGCAGTATATGTGTGTATTATCGGCCGTGCGATATCAGAAACAAACATAAATGCAAACAATAATATTTGCTTAAAATTGGCTACGCCCTGGACATTGTGGTAACAGGACCGCCAACAAACAGGGGCTGAGGCTGTGGGGCCGGACCTGCTGGATGCCAAAAGAAATACAAGGCAACATGTGTTTTACACGGCAGTGGCGATTGACGATTGGCGACTGGCGACTGGCGATTGTTGATGGCGATGAGGCGGACGACAAGAGAGCGACATGTTTGCTGTTCAATCAGTCGTTCAGTTTATGGCAACTTTGGGAATGGTGTCAGCCTCTGGTAGAAAAACAATTGCAGACTTCTGTGTGAACCTGACATTTTTGCGCTGCTTTTGCTGCTGTTGCATTTTATGCAAATGAAGCCAAATATTGTTATAGAGCAACATTCTGTTCGGTTGCTGCCCCCGGACACTGCCCCCGGGCTCCTATACCCGGCTTCTGTTATCGTTACGTGTTTACCTGGCCGGCCACACAAGAGCTAAGTCAGCCTGTTGTAGTTCGTAGGTTTTGCTGCATTTACTCGGTATTTGTTTTATGTTTTCTATATTCGTGTACGTACACGCCACATGCAACCAAATCTCAATTTGTTGGCCATACAGAATGTTTACATTGCTTGCAGGAGTGATTTAGATTTTTGTCAGATTTGGATTATGTTTTGGATGTTGAGTGTATTTTCAAAATTGAATTGGAATATATTTCAAATATTTGCTTCTTATATATGTACATTATATATATTATATATATGCGATATGTTACAACAACGTTTTAAGTATAAAAAATTTAAAAATTAGCACCTACAGAAAAGCTGTTAAATTTAACTCAATTTGCCTACCAAGCGTGCATTAAAACCGTGAGAATCGTGTAGAGAGGCATTGTGTCGAGAGTGAGCGAAACGCGAAACGAGGCCAATAAAGATTTAAGCTTTCACCCGTGCACGAGGCTTTTTAATTAATGCATTGGCAAGTGCACTTTAGGCCCACTCGCAACATATTTTTCCATAATCTGTATTTTTCAGGCAACCTTCCATATCCTCCGTACTCTTGCTGGTAAGAGTTTGGGGTATTTAAAATGCGCATCATAAATGCATTCATTTGTGACACTTGATGTAATTTGTTAGTGCGGTAATTATATAAAAGTGCAACGTCAAAACAATCACACACTTAAAAGGTTTTCGACGGTAGGCCGAGGAGGCATGGCCGTAGACGTTGTGTGGCCCAGTGAAGGCGCGTGTGCGAAATCGCATTAAAATTAATGTAATTTACAACAATGAACATTAACTTAAATTAGCGATGAAATGCAGTGCACACAGGCACAGCTGTATTGTGAGGGGTGGGGGGTAAGGGGTAACTGGGTCTAAAGGAATGGCACTCGGTGCGTATGCACACAGCTATGTTGTGTCCTGCTGGCCAGCTGTCCGCTGTGCGGCATGTGTGGCATGCAGTCACGTGCAGCCAAACGACGCGAAATCCGCCAACGCATTTGTCCAGCGTGAACCTCCGCCCCCCTCCCCTCGTACTGTCCGCCATTTGTGTGTCGTCTGTCTGGTCAGAAGCTTTTGTTTTCAAACGGGCGCCAAGGAAACAAATCATTTGCACACACTTCCCCCATTGGTAACAAAGCACTCTCCCCCCACCCGACCACAAACCCCGACCCCGCACAACAAATTAACGGCCTATAATTCGTTTTAGCCTCTTTTTGGCCAAAACTAGAGCAAGTTTCGGCCAGTCGTATTTTTGAATTGTCCCTACAGACCTCAACCCCCCAAAAAATCTGAGTTGATGTCCGTTTGTTTGTGTTTTTTATGAGCTGTCTGAAAAGCGGGGAGCAGTTTGAAGAGGGTGGGGGTGGGTGTGGGGAGTGGGACACGCAGTAGGAGCCTCAGGAACGATGCTGGTCAACACTGCACAAAATGTTGCGCTGACCATATCCGTGTCCTTTGTTGTGCGTCATTTTCTTGTGTGTTGTTTGCTCTTGTTTCTTGTTGTTTGGTGTTGCTGTTATCGTTAATTTTGTTGTTGTTGTTATTGTTCTAGTTGTTGTTGCTGTTGACTCGTTCATTGTGTTTGCGCCATAAATCGCTTCCGTTTATGTTTTAGAGCCACACAATAGCCCAAAGTGCGAGCTGAACAAGAAGAAGAACATGAAGCTGTTTGTTTGTTGTGCTGTGTCTGCGAGTGTTAGTGTGTGTACTTTATAGCCACGGCTCGCTGCACGCTCTTGACCATGTGACCAGCAAGCCGTGTCAGTCATTTTGAGCGCCGTTACGCTTTTGTGCCCGCCCATCCCCTTAAGCATTAGCAGAGCAAGCAGAGGAGGTAGAGGGGGAGCGGATCTGGGGGCAGCAGACAGAAGGAAGAAATCTCATCTTTGTGTTTGCACTTAGCCCCTAGTCCCGCACGTTATCCTGTTTGCTGAGCAGCCTGTCCTCGTGCCTTGCGCTGGAAATAAAATAAGTTAGTTCCTAGCAGCGGACGACAACGTCCTGTCCCAGGACACAACACAGCAGAACGCACAGCTCATGTTGACTTTTCCTATTTTAAGTCCGTTTATTTCTTTTACACTTGCCTACCCACGATCCCCCCTCCGCACCGCGCTGGCCGCCCTCACTTCCGGTTTTGGGTACACAGTTCGCATTCGTTGTTGTAAAATGAAAAGTTTTCCACTCGCCTGCAAAGTGGCAAGCACCGCTGTGCCCCCAACAACAATACCAATAACAGGAAGATGTAGAAGAAGAGCAAGAAGAAGAAGAAGAAGCAGTCAACAAATGCACTTGCTGAGCTAAAGTTTTAATGATCCAAGAAGCTGGATTTTAGAAGCCGCATTACTTTGTTCAAAGTGCAAGAGAATTCAAAAGCATTGAGAGAAATACTTAACCAGTTCTTTAGATATGACGAATTGTAACAGGAGTTCGTCTGTTTTACACATTTTGTGGCAAAATTGAAATACCATCGCAAGACAGTTGCAAAAAACAGCTGCAATTAAAATATTTAAACTACAAATATATGTACTCGTGGAAAATACAAATTAAAGTTGTTAGTTGTTATTTTTCCTTTTTTATTTTATTCACTTAACTTAAGCTGATAGCTTTACTCATTTTCGAAAAATAAATGTTTTTAAAATTTAAAATTGCGAGTTTTCGTTTTTAATCGATTTTACTGGCCACTAATAGTATAAAAAAAAACATTTAACCTGATTCTGAGGAGGTCAAATTTTTTGTCAAAAATCATGCCAAAATTAAGAAGAATTTGGACATGTAAAGCTCTCGGACCTCATAGGTCTCATATTTGAAATAACCATAAATTTATCAAATCTGAACGGATCAATTTGGTCATGATTTTTCATAAACATCGCTTATACAATTTCTAATTTTTTTGATATTTTTGGAAAACAAATTTAAAAAATTATTTTTTGTCAACATTTCAAAAATATTCTCCCGCGAACACTCCCGCTACCGTAAATCGCAAAAATAGATATCTCCCATAGGCTTAAAGCTAGTCACCTCCGCATCGCACAAATTACAAAATACCGAAAATGTTACAAAATAACAATAATAATAAAGAACGAGTATAACACAGTCGATAACGCCCGATTGCAGCGTTCTTAGTTGTTTTTTAATAATTCCTTTATATAGAATTATTCAGCAAAATATACCCACAAATTTTATTTTATTTTAGTTTAACGAAATATTCACATATAAAATTTTCTGATATTTCAGCTATTGATAATTTTATAAACTTAGAGAAATATGTTATTTTTTATTTTTTTGACCCTTCTGCTCTGTTAGAGCTGTTCGTATACCTTTTTCCCTTTATTGTCTTCTCTTCTCCCCCTTAATTAATGTTTGTATGAAAGCTAAACTTTAATATAAACCCAATACACACACACCTACAAATATTGTTTCAGGTAACCTCTAACCCCACCGCCTGTTCATTATTTAGCCCCCCAATTCAAATGCAATGGCTTCGTCCTGCCACACCTCCTGTCACTTACTATCTACTCTCCCGCATCCTTACACCTGCCCCAGCCGCTGTCAAGGCATTTCGCATGCCTTTTGACACACACCTGTGCACATTCTCAGGCCGACCCCCTGGCTTAATGTTGTAACAGACAACCGCAGAACAACAATGGGTCGTGGCGCAAAACACCTTTGCACACACTCACACAACACACACACACAACAACTTCCACACCATTTACAGTTCATTGAATTTTCCTGATAAATACGCATAATTTGTATACATTTATACGGTATATGTATATGTATCTGTATATGTATCTGTATATGTATATGTAGTGTGTATATACGATGTACACCTCGAACCGTGGCCCAAAGTTGGGTGCGTGATTTGCCGCATTCTTCTTGAATGAGTTGGTAGCACAGCTGACAGGACGACAGGAGGACACAGCTATAGCACGAGTGGGGAGGGGGTCCATTCCAACTGACACTGAGACGTCGTAGGTGCTCGGGTTGCCCATAATTACTTTTAAATAAGCAAAATGTCTACCTGATGATAAGCTAAAACAACAGAGTTGTTGCCCCCACCACCTCAGTCCTTGTCCCGTGGCTGCCAGCATCAGAAAACATCAAAAACTTTTGTACATTAAATCAAGCATCCTTCCCAATTGTTGTTGCTGTTAACAGGCAGCTGCCTTTTCGCCTACTTTGCTGATTTTCCTTTAATTTCCGCAACGCGGCATTTGTTGACTTTTCAACGCGGCCAACGCCGGCGCCCGAGCAGGGACCGAGAATTCCAACTCGAGCCGGCGACCTGAGCTGGGGCCTGGGCCTGGGCATGGGCATGGACCTGAGCTTTCCGGGGCCGCCTCGCCTCACATCGGCGTCAAAACACACTGGAGAGCCATTAGCGTGCACCAGGGGGCTCTGTTATGGAGGGTTTTTAGTACCTACCCTCCCCGCCCCGCACCGTCCACACATGCTAATACACACATTTGGAGCTGGCAAAGCAATTCCCCTGCTCCCACGCCCATTCCCAATGTGCTCCCCTGTTAAAGTCGTTGATTTTTCGCATTTCAGCCTTTTTCACGCTGCCTCGTCTCCCCATTCCCCTCCCCCTCTTTCGCATCTTTCACTTGTGCTTTGTTTCCGCTCGTATCCGGCGTTTGGCGGCGTCTCTTTTAAATGCGCGTGAATGAGTAATTTTTGTTTACACTTTTGTAAATAAAGATTTATGTCGCATGGTGGCGCCACCGTGCAACAACGTGGCACGCGCCACGTGCCCCACCTGATAATAAACCGTGTACAGTTTATTCACGCAAATTGATTAGTTCGATTATATCGAATGCCGCCTAATACACAGCTCAAAACCCCTTTTCAGAATGCGAAAGCTGAGCAGCCTAAACTTTGAGCACTGGATTGCGAGTGCATTGATGAATCAGTGTGTGTATTTTGTGAGTGTGAATATATTTTGTATCCATATATGAAATATCGACAATTTTTGACTAGAATATCCTCAAAAAATGTTAACAATTTTTTTTTACTTTTTTTTACTTTTAATACGCTGTCTGATTTATTGTTGTAAAATGAAGGTTTAATTGTTGCTAAATTTATTCATCGCTTCTTGATTCCGATTGAGCGATGAAAGAGACTTGAATAACAATCACTTCACACTTTCTATATAGAAATTTAGCCCACAAACGTATCTGAGTAAATGGCGTGGTTTTTGTTCCAATCTTTACGTCTCAAATGTCGCATTAAGGACTTGCACTTAACTCCCATTGCTTTTTAAAAGTATAGATAAACATGTCAATAAATACTATTTATTGTATCAGTGTGTGTGTGTGTACAGACACATATAGTTTTATGGATATTTATGGACATTAATCGTGTGCAATTAATGTCAATATTAATGGACTAACTTTGGCTATCTGCGAACCAGATCTTGTTTAGGCCAAACAACTCTTGTCCAACCTGAATCCCATTCGAATCCAATTTGAGCAATTAACTTGTGCTGTTCAAAGTTCATTGATTTGCTTTCTAGTTGTTCATCAACTTGACAGCCTTGACCCTTGACCCCTGAGCACTACTCTGTCGCCCTGTCGCCAGGTGTCCGAAGCATAAATGTTTTATGTCTTTTATCAACAACCTACCCCTACCCCCCCCGTTTCCCCCGCGCCATCCCTTTGCTGCTGTAGCGCGTGGCAGTTATTAGTTAATAACTATTTGCTCTTAGTATATTTATAATTCCATAGTTTCCGGGACTTGGCCAATGTTCTTTGGCACCTGCTGCTGCCACTGCTGCTGGCCGTCAGGCGTCGCACAATTATTTTCCAATTCACAGCCCAAATAAGAAGCGGGCGCGAGTGTTCGCCAGCCGGGGGGGGGGGATGGGTCAGATTTGGTCTCGAAATTTGCGAGGCCTGTTGTCAAGTTAATTTTTGGTCTGCGGCACACAGCAGGTGTTGAAGTTTGGCTAATTAATAGGCACACAGATTTTTTAACTGGATGCGGCCAGGCGAGTTGAGGCCTGTCGACAGGTGTGTCTGTGTGTGTGCGTTTGTGTGTGAGGGGGAGCAGCGGTTCACGTCCGCTCCACAATGCGGGCGACAGCTGCGTCATCCTTGTGCCGCGTTGCGTGCCTGGCAACGTTTTGTCCCGTCTCCCAAACACGAACCACGTCCCAAAGTTATTACTAATTTTAAATTTATGTGCATTTAATTGAAATTCGGCAGTGGCAAGCACAGCGGTGCCCCCGCTGCTGATGCTGACCCACATGCCGCTGGTGGTTGCAGCTTCAGCTGTGGCTCCAATCGAACATGGCAAACAAGTTGCAAACAAGTCACCAAAATCGCATGCAACATAAATTTTCGCACATTTTCGGGCCGCAAGCAGACGCACATGCAACCAGAGGCTGCCACAGTCGCCGCTCCCCAAAGTCAGGTACAAGTCCAAAGTCGCGAACCTGGCCCCAAAGCATTAAAAATCGAAAAAAAAATTTCATACGAGCGCGCATTTCATTGGTAACCTTCTTTTTTTTATTATTGGTTTGCCAGGCCGCAAATTTATTACGTTAATTAAAATAATTCTTAATTAATAAGAAGAAGAAGCAGCAGCAGCAGCCGGCTCTGGGCTTTGCTGGATGCTGCAGCCTCGATGATTGTTGCAACAAAGCGCCGTTTCATGCGCCCCATTTGCAGCTGCAGCAAGTGGGGGGACAGCATTCTGTTTGCTGTTGTCCCTTGATGCCACTCGTTGAGTTACCTATCTCTCTCTCTTTCTCCCCCCTCTCACTCTAACCAAAGTTTTTTTTGTCTAGTAATGCAGGGCGCATCAATTATGGTTGCCATGTGGCAGCCACCCGCCCCTTTCGTCCTTTGTCCCTCGTTTACCCCGCCCAATGCAAAGCGCAGCCGCCCACTCGGCAAGTTTCTCACGGTGCATGTTTTAAAATGAATTTAATATTCTCTTTACTATATTGTAGTACCCTCCGCTTTACCAGAAGTATGGAGTGACCGTGGTCTCGCGTTGGACAATGGGATATAGCTAGAGGAAGTTGCTAGTTGGAATGTATGAAGTAACAGATTTGCAATAATACTGTTGAGAACTTGTATACCATTGAAAATTCGATATATTGGCTGAACAGATAAAAAGCAGCTCCGAAAAATATACATACAAGAAGAAGAAATTCTAATCAAAAATTTTTAAGCTATGAGAATGCCATCAACCAAGGTTCTAATGTAGATAAGCTTACATATTTTATTATTTTTTTATTCATTATCTTAATTTCCTGTTTTTTGGTAGACTAATATGTTTCCATAAGTACCCATTGATAGCGTTTGCATCGTGCAACATGAAAAAATAGAATTTGACTTGTTCTTTATATCAGTGTGAATATTTTGGCACAGCTGTATTTATATAATTTTTTTTTTGCTTTTTGCCATTTAACCCACGAAATTAAAATTAGGAATTTCCCTACTTTTCCTAATATTTTTCATTTTTTTGTATTTACATTTATTCATAAATTATAAAAGTTTGGTAATGTTTTCATCATGAAACAAAAACCAATTTAACTAGATATTTGATTAGTGTGAAACAAAGCGTCAATTTGGCTTTTATTTGATTCGTGTTATTTTGGCATTTGACTAACCGATTTGCTCCACAGTCAATGCACTCTCAGCCTAAGCTGCACTTGTCCCATTGCTGCCACTCATTACATTATTTTCGTGTGTTTATTGTTTCTTTGCGCTGCGGCTGTTGCCGCCAACCACTGGCCACGGGCCACAGCAAACAGGCCACGCAGCAGCAGCAGCAGCAGCAACAGCAGGAGCGACAGCGACAGCTAACTGGCGCCCTATTGTTCCAGCCCGCGTCTGAGACTGCCCCTGCCCCTGCCCTGCACCTGACCCTGCGTCCAGTTCAGTTTATTATGCAGCAACGCACCCCCAATGCGGATCGGGTTGCGGCTTGCTGCTTTCTGCTTGCTTCTTGGCTCGTTGCAACAGACAGCGCCTGACAATGAGTTTTTAGTTTGTGCAACGCGGCGCGGCGTTCATTTTGCTGCTGCTGCTGCTCCTGCTGCTGACGTCAGCGCCGGCGCCGGCGCCGCCAATGTTTGCTGTCATTGCAAATTTTCGAGTTTGACAGCTAACAAGCACAGTCGGAGGCAGAGAAGGAGCTGCTGCTGCTGCATCGGCTGCGGCTGCTGACTGGTTCCAGTGTGGACTCTGACGCACAGCGTCTTTAGTTAAATACGCAACTCTGCTCCCCCCCCACCACCTCCCCCCTTATCCGGCCCCCCCCCCCCTTCCCCCGCCTTCCGGCTATTAGCTGGCCACTAGCTTAAGCCGCACCGAGTGGCTTCCACTCCATACGAGCAGCTTCGATGTGGTGCGGTTTTAATGTTGTCAATCCGAACGCTTCTGGGAACATTGGAACTTGTGACAAGCGGATTGGGCGCTGGGCGGCATTAGAGAGCTGATTAGCCGTGTACTTTGGCTGGGTTTGTGTCATGACTATTGTGCTTTAGTCCTTCGGTCCTTCTGGTTCCTGCCTTCTCATATACAGCTGTAAGATACACGTAATTAACGTGGACTTACCCAGTTTCGCAATTGGATAGCCAAAGATACGAGAAGGATGCTGAAGCTGCCAAAGTTCTTTGCTTCGCTGCACACAGCTGGAATTTTTGTAATAGGATTCGCTCTGTGTGGCCCGCAATGAAAGGATCTGCCAAATAAAAATTGTTTCAAATGAGAAAATTAAAAAAAAAAAGAAAAGCCAGGTAACAAAAAATTAAAAAAAGGAACAAAGACTAAAAATCAAAAAAAAATAATGCCTTAAATCTGACAGCTTAAAAATGCATAATTAAATCTAAATATAAGTCTCAAATTATAAGCTCTGATTGAAACCTTTTTAAATAAATAGTTTTTTTTACAACATTTATGATGACTATTTTACAAATTTCAAAAGTTTATTTATATATATATCAGTCCCTAACCAAAACTGACTTAACTGAAAACTCTATTTAAAAGATGAGCGCGTTCTTTGAACTGCTTAACCCAAAAACTTTGATATATTTTTCGCTGTTGCTCCTCTGGTGATGCAGCATTTTTTGATTTCATTTTCAAGTCTAGGGCCAGCAATAATCATGTTAGCACAAAAAGGAGTGAAGGGGATAATCGGGAAAAGGGGAAAAGGGGGAGGTGTACTCGACTTACTCGAACCCATTTGTTGCAGTGTCGTCGCGAAGTTCTAATACATATGTTCATGCCAATTTTGTTATTACATAAGTGAGTCAGCTGAAATCATAAACAAGGGATAAGCAGCAAGGGGCAAGGGGCAATAGCGAGAATAAGCTTCGAGTCATGACTGTGGCAGGACAAGTTTTGCAGCGGCT
>SCDS01002450.1:0-16193 GCA_004149465.1 Drosophila nigromelanica
ACAATAAAATAAAATTGCTGATGGAATTGTTTGTAATGAAACCAACCATTGTTGTGAAATTGTTATTTATGCGAAGACTATTTGAAGAATGCTGCTCGTGATTAACATAAATATATATTGAATATACTATATGCATATATTTATTGGCATTTATCGAGCTTTAGCTGGAGCTTATTAGCATTAACAACAAGAGCCACAAACAGCTAATTAAATGAGTTAGGGGTAGGGTGGGGGTGCGGCAATACGTGCTGCTGATAAAGTAACTATTTATTGTTGAACTGCGCCCACCTCATCCCCTCATCCCCACCCCGTGGCACAACCCGTTGTAAGGGCGAGTCACGATTGCAGTTTGATATATTCACGATGACGTTGTGTTAATGAAGATGATGATAACGACAAGCATGATGACGTAAGCTGCACCTCTCTTTCTCTCTCTCACTCTCGCTCTGCTCTCGCTTTGCGCATAGAGGATTTGTTTGTAAAATATCACAAGATATTCTCGAACATTTTCTGCTATCAGCGGCAAATGCAAATTGTGCTGCAGCTGGCGAAATAAAAAGCGTACCAGACACACATACAATTTAGAAAGTTATTAACAAATGCCCTTTAGCTGCCCTCAAGAAGCATAAAAAAATACTTTGTTACGATCGTGACAGTGCAAAAATGAAAACACCTCGAGGGCTTTTGCAGGCAACACCGGCACATAATCGATTGACGCTCGATAAGTGTGGCGTGCAGATAAGTGAGTAGCGGGGCGCCGGGGCGATTAACAGTTATAATAAATACATAAATATGCGTGCGCTAAAGAATATGAGATAATAAAAGGCCTCCATTTGGCGTTGCCAACTGGTTTGCGGCAAAAGATATCCAATAGCAGAGTTGCATTTCTTGTGGTCTACGTGCGTGTGGCTGCTTACCTCGTAGTGGCTTCACCTTGCGCACAGGCTGCTGGTACATAGCCTGTCGATCGCAGTGGGGATGGTTAAAGGGCGGCACATTGACGACAGTGTCGCTGGTCGAGCTATCGATCGGATTGCGGCCAGCTGCTTGCGAGTTGCGTCGTTTCATGGTTGTTGTTAGATTTCTTCGCTGCTGATGTTGTTGTTGTTGTTGTAATTGGGAACTGGTGTTATTGAACGTGTAATGTAAACTATTTGTAGCGATTGTTTTTGTCGCACTTGAAGTTAAAATCGTCGCATGCTGGCGAAGCAGCGTCACTGAAAATCTCGAATTCCATATTGTGAGCGACATGTATAAATATGTATGTATATATGGTTATATGCACGTTCCTCTTTGGTTACACTCGATATCAGCAGCTTAATTCCAAAGCTATGACAACAAATTATCAAGTTGTTTATTGCGCTGCGCGATCTTAACAAACTATAAGTTTATTTCGCGAAATCACAGACACAAAAAAGACATGAAAAAAAGAGCGACGTCGTCATGCGGGTGCTCAGCTCTTGGAATGATTGGAAAGTGTTGGCAGCGACGCTCACCACGTAACAGCGACAGCGCTATTGAATGCGAATGCGCGTTGAAAAGAGAATTGGATGAGGATGACGGATGCGTTAGGGTCGCCGAGTTGTTTTGTTGGTCATTGCAATCAAATAATGATAAAACATTTAACATAATTTGTCTAAATACAAGGACTGGAAAGCGCAACAGTTGGTTGGCCTTGTCAGGGTTGCCACATAGTCCATAAAATCATAAACTTTAGCAAGCACTTGTGCCGTATTTGAGAACATCTGGCAACTCTGTCAGCTGCCGCCGGCCGCTTATAAAAAAATAAAAATAATAGAAAAACAGAAAGAAGAGGAAACAATGTGTGCGTGGAAAGAGTAGACGGTTAGCGATAATCGCAATTATAAAGCGCCACCAACTGCCTCGTGGAACAGGCACACAGTGTGCCACCTTACGTCGTTTGTGTCAGTTATAAAAGGCTTAATCTCAAGTATAAATATCCGATAAGATTTCGTGTTCAGTGAAAGATTAACAATAACGGTAGACAGAAATGAATTCTATTTTAATAACAGGCTGCAACCGCGGCTTGGGCCTGGGCTTGGTGAAGGCACTGAACAAGCTGCCAGAGCCGCCGCAGCATCTCTTTACAACATGCCGCAACTTGGAGCAGGCAACGGTAAGTCGAAGTAATTTTTGTCTAGTCATGTCGCCAACGGGTGACTCATGCACATATTAACGGCATCGAAACTACGCGAATAATTAAAAGACTCAACAACAAAAACAATAACCCGTAACGAATAAGACAGCAAAAAGTTGTCTGGTTCTTGTGTGGCATCACACTACTGTTACTCACCTTTACCTTGTACGGGCGCCATGTTTTGCAGTTTTGGCAAATGTTTAAGACTAACAAACAGCACCAGCAAGAGCTTCCAAATATTTAACCAATTAATTCAGTTCAACTGAAGACAAAAAACACTACACGGTTTACGGCTAGCGCAATTAATACAAAAATAACAATTCGAATCTGTCGAATGACGTTAACTGGGCTCTCTGCGCCACACTCTCGCCTGCGAACGCAAATGCGAAATAAGCGGTAAAATATTTGCAATTGCTTTTACGCTTTTGATTCGATGCTTTGCCTTTAGTTTTCCAGTTATGGAAAGCATAAGCTATCGATGTATCGTAGTGATGTATCGTACAGATGCTTCCAAGTGAAATATCGATACTTTTGTGCATGTGTTATAATGTGACGTGAAGTTGGCTGCAAACCCACCTTAATTTGGCGGCAATTTTGAACGACAGTATATTAAAAAAAAATGTAAACTTCAATTGTTTTTGCTATGCAGGAGCTGAAGTGTCTGGCCAAGGAGCACTCTAATATACACATTGTTGAGATTGGTAAGCTTCATCAGATTTATATATGTATGTTGCCCAATTTAAAAGTTTACTGCTCATAAATGTTATTTTTAGATTTGCGAAATTTCGAGGAATATGACAAGCTAGTTGGGAAAATCTCTGATGTGACCAAAGACGCCGGTCTCAACGTGCTCTTCAACAATGCCGGCATCGCGCCCAAGTCTGTGCGTCTGGGCGCCACCAAGCAGCAGGATCTGATCGATACGCTGCAGACGAACACCGTGGTGCCCGTTATGCTAGCCAAGGCCTGTCTGCCGCTGCTAAAGAAGGCCTCGCTGGCCAACGAGGGAGCGTGCATGGGCGTCAAGCGCGCTGCCATCATCAATATGAGCTCCATTCTGGGCTCCATAAAGTCGAACACGGACGGCGGTCTGTTGCCCTATCGGGCCTCCAAGGCGGCTCTGAATGCGGCCACCAAATCGATGAGCATCGATTTGGCTCCCCAAAAAATACTCTGCGTCAGCCTGCATCCCGGCTGGGTACGCACCGACATGGGCGGCAGCAATGCGCCCCTGGATGTGGGAACAAGCACCACGCAGATTGTGGAAACCATTTGCCAGCTGAACGAGACACACAACGGCGGCTTCTATCAGTACGACGGTGCCCAGCTGCCCTGGTAGAGCCGATCACCAGACTTGGTGTGTCTAATATATATATAATATACGAATTCTGTTTGCTATCTATGTAAATTGTTGGAGCTTAAACAAAGTGGTTTGAAAATCATGAGTTTTTGTCTTATTTGTAGCCAATTGCAGCTAGTCGCATTGCCAGATCAGAGCGGCGGTTGAGGTGGTTGCGGATTGCCGCCCCCGTCGCCGTTCATGGGGTATGCCACACGCTTGCGCAGGTCGAGGCGAGGACGTCGGTTGTTCGCATTGGCCGTGCCGTCGCCGCTTATTGGTGGCGGATCGTTCCAGCCGGGCGTGAGGGAACCTAAATGTTTGAGTGAAAGGCAACACTTATACTTCCTTTTGAGAACCCCATTCCGTTTTTTTACCTGGAAAGGCGCCACTGGGCGCAATGTTTTGGCCCATCGGTGGTGGCGGCTGCGTTGCAGTTGATGGCGGCAGCGGCGGTGGCGGCGACATGTTTGTCACTAGTGTGTGTTGAACGTTGCAAATTTAAGCTGCGTGTTCGCCTTTGACAACTTGTCAACAACTGCTTACGAATTGTATTATTGTTTTTCGATAAATATTAACAAAATGTGGACGCAGCCAACAAAAAGACTGTGCGAAATTCGCGTGCAGCCAACATTAAGTGAGTGCGCAATTTGCGCACAGCCAACTTCATGCGTCATACGCTGCAAAGCGCCACCATTTTGAATTTCGAATGTTAATTCAATTACGATACGTTACATTTTGAAAACATGTGTAAGAAACCTTTAAAGTATGTTTCGTGTATAGTGTAGTATTTATTTTTCTTATTATGTAACATAGCAAACGGAAATTTTGTAATTTTTTTTATTGTCCATTTTAACTAAAACAGATACAATTTTTTGTAGTGCATTTGTAGGGCTTCGTTCGGGTGAGGATTTTGGGTTTTTTTTTCTTAAAGACAGGTGTCCAAATGCAATGTAGATATAACCAAATGGCTGTTATACAAAATGATAATCTATAAAATATTTGTTGTATCTGTGGAAAGTTTGTTATAAAAGAAAAGATGAAAATAAATGTTTAAAGTACTTGTTGTATCTCTGGTCTCTTACAATAGCCGCTGTCACACGCACAAGAGTCTTGAGTCTAATCTTGTGCAGTGGCCAGCAGCTGCAATAAGCACCGTTTATTTATGCCGCAGATCGTACTACACAATATATACACATATATGTATATATAAATCACAGTAATTCACTCTTAAAAATGTTAAGTGATTTGGACGCGGATGTCCTGAGTTTTGAAGGACTAGCTATGTTGGCATATTTGATGCGATTAAGTTGATGTTGCATTAATGATGAGCCACGGGCACAGCATATGTTTCGGTTCACAAATCCAAGAATGTGGGGGTGTGTGCTTGAGTGTGTGTTTGTCACTATATTGAATATTTGAGTTGGTATTGTTTTTGTGTTTTTTTTTTGTTGTTGTTCTTTGTTTTTAGGCGTGCTTATTGGGTGTTCTTATTGATTTCCAATTTAAACCATTTGTTGGCTCAAATTTTAACTGCTGATGCCTGCAGTTAGGGGCCAGAAAATAATATTCTTTTTTCTGCACAATTTGGCCGAAATGCATGCAATTGTATAAATAATATCTATACATATACGTATATATTTTTTGCTTAAAATGTGCGTGTTTTTTGGAAATTAATTTTTCTTATTTTATATTCTCTTTTTAAACTTGAAGCACAAGGAAAAAATATTTTAAAAAATATATATATATTGCCCATATTTAAATTTGCTGGCAATATTATTTATCCTTATTTGTTTAATGCACTTGCAAAAAAAAAACTATTTGAAAAAAATATTTGTTCCTTTATTTACATATTTCTTGTAAGATTTGCTGTTGTTGCTGCTGCTGTTGTGTTTATTGCTAGTTGCAGTTGTCGATGTTGTCGCTTAATTAACAATATTTAACTGAGACAATGTTCTGCCCGCCGTGCCGCTTTTATAGTTGCAGGTAGACCGTCGCTGCCGACGTCGACTGCGCTGTTAGCTTTGCTGCTGGGTTCGCATCCCTCAAGCTACAAAGTTGCCGTTGCCGTTGTCGTTGCTGTTATTGTTGTTGCTGTTGTCGAGTTTTAACTGCCTGCTGAAGACAGCCACATACGCACACCCACATATACACGCACACACCTACACGAACACACACACACACACACACACACACACTGGTCAGCGAGCTAAGGTAAGCGAAGTCTTACATGTGTGTGTGCTTGTGTGTGTGCGTGTGTGCTTGTGTGTGTCTGTGTGTAAGTGACTTTGTAATATTATTAGAGGGTTTTAGTGGGTGACCGGGGGGGGAAGGGAAGGTTACGGGGGCGGGGGACGGGGGGCGGGGTCAGCGGCGCTGTTTGTGCTAAAACAAAAAGTCGCTGCCTACTTTTAAGCGCTGGTCGATTGCAAATCAAAAAGGAAGCAGCAACAACATGCGTGGCAATAATATGAGAGCGCAGAAGAAGAAGAAGAAGAAAACTCAGCAGTATACTAAAGAAAAAAGAATTTTAATTTTTTTTGTGCTTAAATCAACTACAATTTGTTAGGTTTGCTTCTTATATACAAACGAAAATTGTAATTCAAGCAAGCGTTTTTAAGCCCAATATTTCGAAATAGAGAATGCAAGAAAGTAACTTCAATAAGGAACATTGTACGCCTAAAGCTGTATACTCAATTTTAAAATATTTTTTTTTCTATTTACGCGATCGATTTTAAACTCATAATTGAATCATGCATCATTTTTATTTAGTTTAAGGACATTTAAGAACAGTAACTTACTACTCGCATTTAGAGCTGGGCTTTTTTTTTTGTCAGTGTAGCGGCAGCAGCTAAAAAGGAAATCATTGAGGCATGTTATTCGCTGAAAGCGGCAAACAAAAGAAGCCAAGCTCCGCATGTGAGCTGGAAATATGATGCGGCCACGAGCTATACGCAATTGCAACTTCACGTGCAACTCGCACTTGCCACACAGCCAATGTCCAATTCCGTTTGCTTGCCCCAACACAGGGTGGTTTCTGGAGGGGGGGTTGCGGGGATGCTTGGGTGCAATCTGTAGAAACCTCGCGTCGTGTGTGCTACGTAACAGGGTAAAAAACGAAATAAAACTAAAGAGATAACAGTGGATAGCTTACAGTTGGGTGTACTCGACTGCACAAGTCCCTGTTCACAGTTGGAAAATCTTGAACTTAGTTTTTAAAGTTTTGCTAACTGCCAAACTGTGATTTTTAAGATAATATCGATTGATTTTTTAAGCTTGATCTTGAGATGATTTCAAATGTTCCAAAAAAATGATTTTGTGGCTAATAAATTGTGATCCTACAGCAACGACTTTCAAACTGTGATTTTTCGGACATTATAGAATTTGTATATTTGTAGCTGGATTCCGTGCGAATTTTAACAGCGGTCAAAAGAACTTTTTATATCAAATTCGAATTTGATTATACGAATGTACAGCCGGCAGCAATATACCCTATTGCGCTTGCCGAACAGTGTATGAATAAGAAATAAAATGAAATAACATTGTTCTATGCATGTGACACCTTTAACTGAACACCCGCTCAGACCAACCCACCCGCCCACAGGTCGCTGGCGATCACTTGTATGGCATCGCTGTTTGGAATGCTTCGCTGCGCTGCGCCCGTATAACGGGGCCTGTCCGTGTGGGGAATCTCAACAAGCTAGCCAGCGGGGGCAGCAGCTTATAAGACAGCAGCGGACAGCGGACAACGGACAGCGGCGCTTAGCGAAAATGGCGCGTATCAAGTGACAGATTGTCTGCAGCAAAGAGGCCAACGGCGCTCGCAGTGTCGAGCGGAGCGCAGTGCTATTCTATTTACATACACTGTGCGCCAAGTCCAAAAAGGGTATATACATATTCGTATATATTCGTGAAAAGACACTTGAGATTTGTTATATATACTTGCGTTCTATAATTTGGCTGCCGATCAAAATTCGCTCAGAATTCGAGAGCTCTAAAGTTTATAATTGGTAAAAACAGTTTGTAATTGTTTAAAACATTTCAAGATTAAGCTGAAATTATTAAAAAATTGAAAGTCAATATGACCTTAAATCGCAGTTTGACAGCCAGTTCGTGTCCTTTACAGTTTTACAGTCACCAAAACAATAATTATTGATTATAATCAATTTTTGGGCTAATTTAACAGAGTATTTGGCTGGCTGAGAGCACTCGACTGCCATGTTCTTATCTTGTTGTTGTTGTTGTTGTTGGCTCTGCTTCTTCTTGTTCTTGTTGCTCTTCTTCGGCTGGCGTTGCGAAACCATAATTTTCAAAGCAACACACACCTACACACGCACACACAAACCTAAACACATACCTATACATATTTATATACATATGTATGTATATATATTCATGCGTGCTTGTTAAACTGACAACACTCTTTGACACCTGCATTTTGTTCTCCCGATTTCCCGTGCTGTCTTTCTCTCTCTCTCCCTCGCTTCACCTCTCTCGCTCTCTCTTTCTCATGTGTGTCATGATTGTATTTCGACTCCCCCATAATTCTCGGGCATAATAAATTATGAATATCCTTGTTATACGAGTTTCTGTTTAAGCGGAAACCGTATTTAAATTTCGTATAATTTTCTATTTAATGGAAATTATAGTTTAAGCAAGTTTCAATCTCTGGTAAGCTACCAAAAGGTATATTTCTTAGAAGCCTTAGGACCTCCACTTTTAAAGGAGGGAAAGTTTCTTAATTGGAAAAGGAGAAGGAAATGTTGCCTGGCAGATAGGAAAAACTATTGCCTGCAAGACACACAACCGTATTTTCAAATGTATTTTCCCAGACATATTTATTTAAATTTTTTTGTCTAAACCAAGTATAAAAATTAATGTTTTTCCTTTCAACTGGATCTCCTCGCAGTTCGAAAACTGGCAACCGATTTTTATTCTTTTTGAAATGCTTTTGCTCTTATAAAAACCATACTTAAAATAATAAAGTTGTGCTCAAATAAAGAATTTGAGTACAGTATTTTTCGAATCGAATTCATACTTTATAATATTTTCGAAATTTCAACAACTTCTCCAAATTACTCCATTACTCCATTACTCCAAAAATCTGATGAACAACAATTTTGAAATAATCCAAAATGTACTTTTTACAATAATTTGAGAAGGCACACTTGGATTATTGTAGTGTTACGGAATCTTCATTCATTTTGAAAAGAACAATTTCAAAATTTGAAAGCACTACGAAAAGCTCTGCGTTTTTTTTTTTTTATTTATTTGCAATGTTAAATTACGGATTACAATTCAATTCAGTATACAAATAAATATATTTTTGGTATACCCTGTATAGGGTGGAAAGAAGGCTTCGACTCTATAAGATTCATATTTATTTTTGATAAGCATCAAGATTTAAGTAAAATGAACACCATCATTCTGTCTTTTTAATGTTGTATAAAATATATATGTCATCACACATATATCAAATTTATATAATTTCTAGAAACTTTCCCCTTTTTGTCTTTACATGTCTTTTGAAGCAAGAATTCCCCCTTAACTGGCTACTTTATGACTGGCTTTTCACTCATTAACTGAGGACCTTTAATTAGTTAGAGCCATTTATTGCCAACTGGTTACATTGCTGGTTACCATTCACCAGTTACTACAAGTAATTGGTAAATGAATAAACTCCTCTAAAGATCTAGCCAAAAATAATCCAACAATGCCCTCTAACAATCACCTCGGCTAAAATCAATATTGGGCTAGTTTTTAGAGTCACCAGATACAAAGCAGAATTTAATTTTTTCGCTGCGCTGAGAAAAAAATCGCAAATACAGAAACTGAGAAACGTTATATGTCCTCTAAATGCGATTTACGATTGCTTCTAGTGCGCAAATATTTCAATTAAAGATTTTCAAAATATTTTTGTAATCATAATGACTAAACCTCAATTTTTTTTAAAGCTCATCTCCCAGTTTTTGAGAACTTAAATAATATATTGCAAAAAGGTTTCATTAAGATGGGTTATTAAAGAAGGATTTTTGACTGAAAAATTAATCACATGGTATTTTACACAAAATTAAATACCAGCAAAAATAAAATAAATCAATAAATGTGATTTTTAAAAATTCACAGCTTTTAAATTCAAAACCAAATGAAAATTTGACAAGCCAATTTGGCAGCAAGGCTAGCAATTTGTGTATGTGTGCACATAATGAATGATTCAGGGTACGCCTCCCTATCTGTATTTCTACCTATATCATACTCTATCTCTCTCTCTCTCTCTCTCTGTTATCTGATTACCTCTTTCAATCTATATTTCAATCTTTTTCTGGCCCCGACCCGCTTTCGCCCTCTCTAAGTCTTTATATTTCTCTTCTAATAATCTATATATCTAATTATCTCTATTTCCACTTCTGACTTTTTCGTATCTCCATTTTGATTTCCATCTCTATAACTCTCGTGCCCTCTTTCGTTTGTGTCTAACCTGAATACAGACAAGCTGACAAATTTAATTTCAATCAATATTCATGAAATAACATTGTAATTAAATGCACACATACACACACACGGAGGCAAATTGCTTAAGTTTTGTCTGGGGCGCTTTTTGGGGCGTGCGTTTAGTCCTTAGCTTAAGGTCTTAGTGCGTGCACGTCAAACGTGTCCTTTGCAGCAATTGCGAGGCCAGTGCAGCCGAATGGACGGACGGACGTTGATGGGCGTGCAACAAAGATGGCAACAAATTGTTGCAGCCATCGTCGACTGCAGCGCGTCATTGAAGACGCAGCGTGGCCCGCGTCCTGCCAAATACCAGGCCACAAAAATCTAGGACAAACAATTTGGCTTGGCGGGCTCGACAACAGCCACACAGTCAACACTCACACACACACACACACCCCATACACACACCCAATACACACCCCATTCTCGCCCTGCGCCACGCTGATGACGTCGCAGACGCTTTTTTGGTCTTTCGGCTTTTTTGCTTTGGCTGTGTGCGTTCTTGTCGTCTTCTTCCTCTTCTGCTCCCTTCTTTACGCTTTGTTTATTTGGGTTTCGCAACGTCACTGGGTTACTGTGCTGACTGCTCCTGACCTGCGCCTGGCCCGACCCGGCCCGGCCCGGCCCGGCACGGCCCTGATGCTGCTCTGCTCGGTAACCTTGGCCACACAGATGGCTGACAATGACGTCAGCAGCATCAGCCATCAGCCGGGTAAATGGCCTCTGTCAGCGCAGTCACATGTTGCTGGCACCCAGCCACAATCCACGTACAGCAGCAGCGCCTGAAAGTAGGCAACGTTTTTTGTTGATACCCCTGATACCCCGTACCAATTGGTTCAAATAGGGTTGTAAGCATTTTCTTAACCCAAATACCGTTGTGTACTCTAAGTTCAAAAAACATAAATTTTAAAAAACAGAGTATGAACCATTCTTGTATTCATAATCGCTCCTTAATTTTGCATAGAAAAAAAAACTTGATTTAAGCACAAAATTTGTGTACTTTAAAAGAATGTTCTCAGTACCAATACATTTGTTTTTTTTAGATTAACTACTGTATTCGGGCCTGTAAGAGCTGTAAGACTTTCAAATGTGTTCTATGCATATGTTTGTAGATATTCGTATTAGATTTTTAGTATTGTTTTTCTCTGTGACATCAAATCTCTATATATACGCTCTTGCATATGATTTGCAGAATAATTAAATATATGTTTTTTTAACTACAACGATTAGCCCAAAAATATCGATTTGTGCTTAAGCTTTCTTTAAGCATATATAGGAGATTATAATAGCTACAGAAAGGCAACCATTTTTCCTTACAGGTTGCGTTATTGTATGCAGAAAAAATTATAGTTTTCCTTATAACTCGCTCCATTTTCTTAAAATCGATAACAATCGATTATAAGTCTTGGTTGTTTCCGCATATCGTTGAAATAATAATATCAAACTAAAAAATTTGGTGATTAGGAATTTTATATACAACATACAGAACAGGTTAATTTTTGATTTTCAAAAATCAATAAATATCATTTCTCAGCTTTTGGAGGTTATAATAGCAAAAGACAGCCAATTTGGTATGAAAGAATGTAGACATATCATATAGGTTATCGGATATCATAATAATATAACATAATGCGTATAAAGCGTGTATTACGGCTGTTTTAAGCGCAGCACAGGATATCTGCTAGTCGAGCACTTTCCATACAAGCACTCCTCTAACTTGTTTCCTTCGTTGCTGTTGTTTTTACTGGCTTAGCTTGTCTATTGGATTACTCTTGAAATAGCTGCTAAATATTTTGTTTGCCACAAACTTACCCACAAGAACTTCAATTGTCTGCTTGAAATTTTGCCAAAAATGTTGAGCACAGTTCTGGTTTTGGAATTCTCTTTATTTTCGCATGCATTAATAACGAAACAATTTCACAATTTACCTTAGAACTTACACACTAAGCACTTCTTAGACGTTGTTTTGCTTTAGAAGATGTTCTATAAATTTCCGTGCAATTTTACCGACAGTGAAAATGGAAACATGTTTTGTGTTCAAGCCCAAGGACTTCACGTGCGGTAGAATTCCACAGATATTTGTAGAGAAATTCAAACTTTTGCTGAATGGCATGCACAGGCTTAGGTTTAATTTTTACCATAATATTAAATGCTGTGTATTGAAAGCAGCTGTAGATTTCGATTTAAATTTCATTCCAAAACTAAGAAAACTGTGTAATTACATAAAACTAGAATATTTTGTTTGGCCATGCTAGACTTTTTAGCAAGAATGAAATTCGGAATCAAAGTTATAATAAAGAAACAATAATAATTAATGTGCAATTTATAAGAAAAGAAAAATCTCAATAATGATAATAATATCAACAACTACAGTAATAATATTTAAAAAAATATTAATGTAAAAAAAAATAATATTTTTAATAAAAATAAACATGCTAAGTGCCCCATTGTTATAGAAACATGTTCAGGTACGGTGCTATACGAATGTGAAGATTAATTTGAAAACTAAGTTAAAACTAAACCAAAGCATTTCTTTATTCTCCTCTTTGATCTTTCATCCATTAAGTCGTTGTGAAAATCACTCAATGAGAAACTACGAATATGTTACTTATATCAAGTAAAAGCTCTTTAGAATATTTGAAATTGAGAACAAAATTCTAATTCACAGAAAATTTGTATATTCTCAAAATTTGGGAAAAATAATTAAGTTAAATACAGAATTCGTTCTGGGAAACATTGTATGAAAGCCTGAGTATTCCAGGAATATTTATGCAAATTGAAATATGAAATGAGATCATGAATCTCTGAGTGTAATTACGTTTTATACTTAACTAACTAAATTACAACTTATGTGGCCAAAATAAGTATTTTTGTGGGCCTTTGTACTTTTTACTTCAACCAAAAATTGAGATATACAAAACTCAAAATTGCCAAAGCTGAACGAAATTAATTGTACGACTTTTCTAATTCTTACCGGCGCCATAGAGATGTTATAGAAAATGCTCAAAATGTTAAATAGATTGCTGCACATTTTTGCTGATCGTTTTAAAATGTTTCTTGTGCTTCGCCTAAAAGCAGGCAACGTTTTTTCCCATTTTTTTAAACGCTCAGTTTTTGCATTTGAATCTTAGTTTGTTCAGTTATTTTATTCTTTATTTTAACAATATCTTAATGCCTGTTGTTGTTTTTAGCTTGTTTTATGCTTTGTTTAATTTGTTTGTTGATCTCCGCCAAACGGTCGAGCTCAACGTGTCAAGTTTTCGATTTTCAAATGCTCAAAACTTGATTAGTTGAACTCGTGCGTAGGACGCAGCAAGTGCAGGACGCAGGACACTAATTAATAGAATTGTATAAATAAACAACTTACTCAGATGGTTTAGATTGTCTTGACTTGGACACACGACAGAACAACACTTGACAGCACTTGTCAACACTGGCAAAAAAAAACAGTAAAAAAAAACAATTTCCTCGACTCTGAACTGGCTGCTATCATCAACAGCAGTGATATGGTTAAAGTTGAAGTTGAAGCTGGCATCGGCCAGTCTGGGAGCGAGAGATATTGACGAACTGGCTGGCTTGGAGACGAGTTTCCGACTGATGTTACCAAATGCGCCAGCTTCAAAATGTTAACCCATAACCCAGGCGCAGGACTTGCACAACGCTGGCAGCGACGCCGGCAGCGAACTCGCTAACGCTTTGCTGTCGCACGGAAAGTCCTTTGGTGCCGCCACTGCTGCTGCTGCTGCCTCTTTTTTTCTCAATGAAATTTCATGTGGCAGTCCTTTTGTGCCAGCAGCGCGGCTGCAGCCCGCTCCCAAGCCCTGTCGCTGCTCGCTGCTGCTGCTCGTTGCTGCTGCTCGTTGCTGCTGCTGCTGCTGCTGCTGCTTTCGTCGCACCTTGGCGAACAACAATAACTGCTTCATATCCTGTGAATGAATGCCAGCTATGACGTCATCAGCATTCAACAAAAAAAATAAAAATAAAAAAACATCTAAAAGCAACCCGAACGTAATTCGTGTGCTTTCGTTTTCGTTGTCGCTTTCGCTTTCTGTGGCTCGGCTCGACTCGACTCGGTTCGGCTCGGCTCGGCTCGACGGCGACAGCGTCGACGGTCCCGCCACTAGGTCACTGTGTTAGCAGCATCCGCAGACAGCCAATCGATGCTCGCCCAGAGCGAATTTGGTGATGACGACGACGACGACGACGACGACGGCGACGGCGACGGCAGCAGCGCATCTGAATGATTTTTGGGTACTTGTTTTGCACTTGAATACAGCGCTGCACTTGGAGCTGCAGCCTGTGATGACGTCGACACCTGTTTGACATTGTCAACACACACAGACATACACACACACATGCTGCAGTTGACACTTTGACCTTATGCTGGCAGGAGGTCCGCTACACTCCGTTAGTCCAGCCTGGCATACCCGCCCAACCTGAAGTCGCTCGACCTTCGCATTTATTTTTAGTGGGTTTTTCTAAAAATACATAAACGGGGTCAGCGCCAGTCGTGCAGCAACACAAGTTTTGCCAATGCTGCAACTTCACAGCACACAACAAACACACACACACATACACAACTTAAATTACAGCTACTTCAACGCCAGCTGCCAATTGGTAGTCAATTTCAATTGCAATTGCATATGCGTCACTGATATGCCCCATTGATAAGGGGCTAGGGAAAGTGTGAGGGAGAGGGAGAGGGGGGATATATATGTAGATAAAAAGGTATGATGCCTCGAAGCTGCTTTAGGCCTCTGGCTACCAACGATAATGTATTTTTATTATGCCAACATGGACGCTGTCTACCTAACTGAATACATATATCTAAAATATACATAAGACACGTACTATATATACACATTAATATATGCTAATTTTATATGCATAAGTGAATCTATAGCTATGGCCATTTATTTGCTGTTGTAGGTGTTGCTTGACTGGGCGATACCCTGTTGCTTTACTTGCTAAGTGCAGCAACAGATAAATATCAATCGCGTTTCATTTCAAAACATTTTCAAATAATATTTTTTTTGTTAAATGTTTTCAAATTAGAAGTTTTAGGCTTATAACGTTGTCGTTGAATAATCTGTTTTGGTACTTTTCTTAATACAATCTATATATCATTTAGTTCATATATATTTTATATCTATCTTATATTTTATTCATCATAATCACTTCCTTATTATGCTTAACAATGAGGATTCGGGCTATGTTGATAGTTTATAGCTATGTATATTATCTGCTTATAAATAATAATAATAATTATTATAACTTTACTTACATAAAGAGACATTTTAAGATATGAGATCAGAAATAAAAATATTATAAAATGCGCAAAATAAATAAATTTCATCATGCAACAAATGTCTTTTATTTTTAAATTACGTAATTAGATAAACAGTCAACATGTTCAAGTGAAATTATTTAGATATACTTTTTTTTATTGATACCAAAAAAATTAAAATTTTATCTTTTGGACATTGTGAAAATTTGCCTCTGCATATGCCCTATATACATTTATTATCATATACATATCTGAATTTTATTATTATAACATATTTAAACACTCTTTTTGGCAACCGGTTAGATAAATAAGTAAAATCCCATTTTTAATACACTGAGAATATTTAGCTATGAACTTAATTTTTTGATTATTCAGTGTCCTATTTAGCTGAGCCACTCGTGTATTTTTCTCAGTGCAAATGTGTTTTTTTTTCGGTCGCACAAATAAATACGTTAAGCAATAAAGGCCAAAAAATACTGATAAGCGCTCGGACCGAACATCTGCTCGAAGGCAGGAGGCACTTCGGGGCTAGACTCGTTGACTTCCATAGATAAAAAGGCCGAGTGTGGGGCTCGGCGCCCACCGTAATGACAGTCATAATTAGTTTGGCCGCAATGTCAACAAGAGGTAGAAGTAGTTTCGTCAAGTTGACGCTTCTGGCGCTGATTCTGATGTTCGCACTGCTGCTGTTGTTAACTGCGCTGCACGGCGCGGATTTGGAGCTGCGGCAACAGCAAGGGCACGTGGAGCAAGTGCAGCGTGACAGGCCCTCGGCGGGTGCGTCGAAAGTGCTGCCACCGCCGGCAAGAATACTGTTGGAGCCGGTGGACGAGGAGCTGGTGCAACAGTTGGAGCACGAGCTGCCCGAGGTGGACTATGGCTTCTGGTATCGCTATGCGAAGCCAAACAAATACCAA
>SCDS01002451.1:0-10893 GCA_004149465.1 Drosophila nigromelanica
TTGGTTCAAATCAATGACAATTTTAATTAATTTGCATAAATAATTTCATTTAATCTGTAGTTAAATTGCAATGAAAAACTGAGCTTTATTAAATACCTTCAAGTTAGTCTCTTTTTTTTTTTTTTGTTGTATATAGCATTGTTTACTCTGCATTTCCCGTTAAATATTTGTTTGGACATCCACTAAGTGGCATCGGGTTACATGCGAAAGTTGCGCCGGATTTAGGATGAAAATGGCACTGGCCAACAGCTGTCTCAAAATGATTATAGTCTCGTCTAAAAAACAGGCAGGAATCGCTAGAAATGTTGTGGACAATATTATTAAATCAAATTTATATGTGGATACATTTTTGAGTATTTTATTGGATTAATTCAACTCCATTTTAATGATCAATATAAATACCATGTTCTATCTACTCTGTTTATAGAGTATCTTCTGGCTTGTACCAGCGTATAGAGCATCTCTAAAGTCGTTCACTTCCGGGCTAAATCTGTTCCACTTATTCACGCCTCTACACAGCCCGCCGCAGCTCTCTTTTAGCTCTTTCTTTTATTTGTCTACTGCTCGTTATTCATTAATTTCCAAGTTCCACTCATTTGTTGTGCTTCTCGTGCCTCTTGCTGCTCATCTCATATAATTACGATCCGTTTCGCGGTGATGCGTTGAAAATGATTTGAAAGCTATTTTTTGGGGAATGTTGGGGAATGTTAGGTGAGGTGTGGGGAGGGTGTGGATTGGGCCTGGGGTTGCTGACATAGACACATGTTGAGAAGACACCAACACATAGTATATAAAAAGCATAAATTTCACTTAGCTAAAATGATGTATCTATGTATTTTGTAGGGTAAAGTCTATTTGTTCGATAAAGTCTTCAAGCCGAACGCGTCCCAGGAGAAGGTGTACAATGAGGCGGCCAAATCGATTGTCACCGATGTCCTCGCTGGCTACAATGGAACAATATTCGCCTATGGTCAGACATCCTCGGGCAAGACTCACACAATGGAGGGTGTCATTGGTGATTCGGTGAAGCAGGGAATTATTCCACGCATTGTCAACGACATTTTCAATCACATTTACACAATGGAAGAGAATCTGGAGTTTCACATCAAGGTCTCGTACTATGAAATCTATATGGACAAGATTCGCGACTTGCTCGATGTCTCTAAGGTGAATTTAAGCGTGCACGAGGACAAGAATCGTGTGCCCTTTGTCAAGGGCGCCACAGAGCGGTTCGTCTCCTCGCCCGAGGATGTCTTTGAGGTGATCGAGGAGGGCAAATCGAATCGTCACATTGCCGTGACAAGTAAGTGGAGCAAAGAAAAAAGTGCAAACGTATTCATTAGATTAACTGTAAGAGCAAAGATTATCCTTTATCTTCATTTACTCTTACACTGCACAACAAAGTTAATCTAATTACGTTTCACTTTATTCATTTATCAAAATAATTGCATCTAATATAATTTGTTTTTTTTTTTTTTAGACATGAACGAGCATTCATCGCGTTCACACTCGGTGTTCCTTATTAATGTAAAGCAGGAGAATCTGGAGAATCAAAAGAAACTGTCCGGCAAGCTGTATCTGGTGGATTTGGCCGGCTCCGAGAAGGTATCGAAAACAGGTGCCGAGGGCACAGTCCTGGATGAGGCAAAGAACATTAACAAGTCGCTGTCGGCGCTGGGCAATGTCATTTCGGCGCTGGCGGATGGCAACAAAACGCACATACCGTATCGTGATTCCAAGCTGACGCGTATCCTGCAGGAGTCGCTCGGTGGCAATGCACGCACAACAATTGTCATCTGCTGCTCGCCGGCCAGCTTCAACGAGTCGGAGACGAAGTCAACGCTGGATTTCGGTCGACGCGCCAAGACAGTGAAGAATGTTGTGTGTGTGAACGAGGAGCTGACCGCCGAGGAGTGGAAGCGTCGCTACGAAAAGGAGAAGGAGAAGAACGCACGGCTCAAGGGCAAGGTGGAGAAACTGGAGCTGGAGCTGGCACGTTGGCGTGCCGGCGAAACGGTTAAGGCCGAGGAGCAAATCAACATGGAGTATCTCATGGAGGCCAGCACGCCCAATCTCGAAGTGGAGGCGGCCGCCCAAGCAGCTAATGCCGCACAAGCGGCGGCCGCTCAGCGCTTGGCCGTTGCCAACATGTCCGCCTCGGTGGCAGCCGATGAGCGTGCGCGCCTGGCCACGGAATGCGAGCGCCTCTATCAGCAGCTGGACGACAAGGATGAGGAGATCAACCAGCAGAGCCAGTTTGCGGAGCAGATGAAGGAGCAGGTCATGGAGCAGGAGGAGCTGATCGCGAATGCGCGCCGCGAATACGAGGCGCTGCAGTCGGAAATGGCGCGCATTCAGCAGGAGAACGAATCGGCCAAGGAGGAGGTCAAGGAGGTGCTGCAGGCACTCGAGGAGCTGGCCGTTAACTACGATCAGAAGTCGCAGGAAATCGAGAACAAGAACAAGGACATCGATGCACTCAACGAGGAGCTGCAGCAGACCAAAGTTCAATACAATTCCTCCTCAACGGAACTGCAGCAGCTGAAGGACATGTCCACACACCAAAAGAAACGCATCACCGAAATGCTAACCAACTTACTGCGCGATCTGGGCGAGGTTGGCCAGGCCATAGCGCCCGGCGATTCCGCAATCGATCTCAAGATGAGCGCCCTGGCCGGCACCGATGCCGCCAGGCAAAGAACATTGCGCAGCGCTGCGCCAACATGGAGACCCAGCAGGTGGACTCCAACAAAAAGATTTCCGAGTACGAAAAGGATCTGGGCGAATTTCGTCTGCTCATCTCGCAGCACGAGGCGCGCATGAAGTCGCTGCAGGAGTCGATGCGCGAGGCCGAGAACAAGAAGCGCAACCTCGAGGAGCAGATCGATTCGCTGCGCGAAGAGTGCGCCAAGCTGAAGGCCGCCGAGCACGTGTCCGCGGTGAATGCCGAGGAGAAGCAGCGTGCCGAGGAGTTGCGCTCCATGTTCGACTCGCAGATGGATGAGCTGCGCGAGGCGCACACTAAACAGGTGTCGGAGCTGCGCGATGAGATCACCGCCAAGCAGCACGAAATGAACGAGATGAAGGATGTGCATCAGAAGCTGCTGCTGGCGCATCAGCAGATGACCGTCGACTATGAGAAGCTGAAGCAGGAGGAGGCCGACAAATCGAACAAACTGCAGGACATTATATTAACCAACGAGCGTCGCGAACAGGCACGCAAGGACCTCAAAGGTCTGGAGGACACCGTCGCCAAGGAGCTGCAAACATTGCACAATCTGCGCAAACTCTTCGTGCAGGATCTACAGGTAGTCTGGTATCCTGTTATATAAGAAATTTAAGCTAATCCCTTGTTTTTGTTTTTCGTGTACCCAGCAACGCATTCGCAAGAATGTGGTGAACGAGGAGAGCGACAATCTCGATCAGCTGACCAAGGTGCACAAGCAGCTGGTGCGCGACAACGCCGACCTGCGCTGTGAGCTGCCCAAACTGGAGAAGCGTTTGCGCACAACAATGGAGCGCGTTAAGGCACTGGAAACGGCACTGAAGGAGGCCAAGGAGGGCGCGATGCGGGATCGGAAGCGCTATCAGTACGAGGTGGATCGCATCAAGGAGGCGGTGCGACAGAAGCATCTGGGACGACGAGGACCCCAAGCACAAATCGCCAAGCCCATACGGGCTGGCCAGGGTGCTAGTGCAATTCGCGGCGGTGGCGGTGCCGCCGGCGGTGCCACAATGGCTCAGGTCAGCGCTGTTAACTCCTAAATCCGCCGCCCAGTTCAGTTCAGTTTCAGTTTAGCTCCGCTTTAACCTACTTAACCGTAAAATAATTGCCTTCGCTTAAAGTATGTCGTTTTGCGATCATGTGCAGCGCTTTATATATAAATATAAATAAATAAATAAATGAGAGGAAAAAAAAACGAAAGGAAATTAACTAAATTTTACAACCAACAACAACATCAACAAGAAACCCCACAGATATTTAAGGACACATAAATAAGTTTAAGTATATTTATAAACTTTTCAAATATAAACTTAAATAAAAGTCGCAGACAATTTATGCTAGTTTTTTTTTTGTTTAGTTTATTACAGTTACAATTGTGTAATAAAGTTACTAAACCCCCTGTTGTAAATAGCCCCTTTTTAGTGTATTGCAGTTAGTTTCATAAACGCATATTGTAGCCCATGCCGTCCACATTGTGGCGCTCGCCTTTGGCGGGCTCGTTCAGTTGCCATTCGTACCAGACCTTCTCGGTGTCCACGCAGCGCCAGAACTCGATGGAAATTGCGTCGCCCGCCTTCAGAGTGCGAGGTTGCTGTACAAAGAAATATAATTTAGATAAACACAGCAGGTCTAAATATTGTTTAGATTATGCCCACCGTTGGAAAGAACATGGGAAACCAGGAGAACATGCCCTGCGTATGCGTTAGTGGATTAATGCTGAGGGTTATGTTTTTATACAGCACAGTATCAAAGTAGCCGCCAATGCCGTGCAGCACACAATCCTTTTCAGCTTTAAAGTAGAGCTGTTTGTGGCGCGTATTGTCAATAGTCTCGGCCCGATTGGGATGCGTGACTTGGAACAGCGCCTGCGGCTCATCAATGTGATAGATGTTCTTCAGCAGCACCACATAGCCACAGTGAAACGCAGGTACAGTGGACGTCAGTTGGCTGACATTGTTATGCAGCACCGCAGACATAATGGGATTAATATACGACGTCGATTTGCAGGGTATGCTAATGCCGTCCGGTTTGAGCAGCTTCAAGGCGCCATCGAGGCACTCGGGCGACAGCTCATTGTCGCCAAAGGAGCCGAGCAGCTCGGAGACAAGCACATCAGCCAGCTCCGGAGGCGAGAAGTCGCGCATGTCCTTGGAGAATATGTGAACGTCTGCAACAGACAACTTGAGTGAGTGTTGGATTAAGGTTTGATGAATTGAGAATGAGATACCCTTCTTCGACCAGAGTGTCTTCACCATATTGGAGAGTGTGCGTATGGCACTGGGATTCTTTTCTATGATGTAGACGCGCACTTTCCGCTTGGTTATCTCCGCTGCATTAAATACGGCACGTGCCAAAGGACCGCGTCCACCGCCCAACACCATGATGACCACCTGAAAAAGAAATTTAAATATATACATGTAAATTATTCTGGTCCAGAACCGAGCTGATTTCATTTGTTACCAGCTTGCGTTTGGCTTCCTCGTCGCTGACACGATCCAGCAGCACCTCTTGTATGGCCTCCTGGTAGAGCTTATACTTGACTGGATCTGTTTCAAAGATCTCGTAGGTGTATGTGTCCAGATTATCGCACGATGGCTGCAGCGATATCTCCAGCATGTTTTCATAGCTATAGCCAATATACATTATAGTAGATATCATTTATATGTATATAGAAATTCCACCCACTTGTTGAGGGTGTGCGTGTCGCCATGATCGCTGATCAGTTTCTTGATGTAGTCCGCATACTGTGAAATTGCATTGTCATTGGCATTTGTGGACATGATAATGTTGGCGCGCACCGAGATGAAGTGACCCACAATGGCCTGCCACTCCTTGTGCAGCACATAGTAGTTGGATCGATTCAGCACAAATAAGCTGGACGGAATTATAATGGCCTCAAGGGGCTCGCCAAGCCAGCGACGCACCGTCTCGCGACTTGGTCGATCCGAATCGTTGAGTTCCAGCACAACTTTCACCTTGGCATTGTGCTTGACAGCAAAGCGGAGTTCGTTCCACCAGTTCCATGGATCGACCTGTTCAGCTTCCTCGATTTCGCTCGCGCTCGCATCTTTGCGATGCTCAAAGGTGGCCAGCTCGGGATTGGTAATGGGCACATGGATGAAACAGTTGGCTAACATACAAAATTCCTTAATTTATATCAATTATAATTTACAGTTTACAACGAACCTTTCGTCCTCGTCTTGATTATCTCGGCCAAATTGTCATTTTTGGGCCCTCGCAGGCGCACCATGATGCTGCCGTTATTCTGCAAGTGCTCTGCCCAGGTGATGTCGCGCAGCAGCGTTGCTTTGGAATACTCACGTAGCTTGGCATTCGGCGAGTCCACCTCAACGTCGGACAGAGCGAAAATCACCTTGGAGTTCCATTCAACAGCATTTAGCACGGTTGCCGGATAGGTGGGATCCGTTTCGAATGGATCCATCGGCAGCATATTGGCATTTATCGATGTGGCGACTACATTGTAGTTGTTCGCATGTGCTTTTTGTATTAATTTTGGTATGCTGCTTATACCCTCCTGATATAGACAAACGTAGTAATTCATGTTAATTGAAAAATGCATGTGCCGGCTTTGGCGTGCGCCTATCCACAAAGAGAGGTAAATATAAAAGATATCGATAACATTTCTGAGCAGTGTGTACACACCAAAACTAAACGAAAAAGGTTTATTTCTTAAGCACTTAGTCGTATCGTGTGTGTGGCCTCTATAGAGCAATGGGCATTTTTGTCTTTACGGAGTTTATTTATTTAAAATAGTATGTAATTATTGTTGTACATGGCTAACCGCGATGTATTCTCCAAGATCTTGCCAAATGTCAAGTTGGCAACACGCTACGATGCAGAAGGTCGCGAAATTCAGGTAAATTTCGGCGGCACAACAAATCTGTGCATGTAAACAAAAGCAAAATTGAATGTTTTTGTTTTTTTTTTCTCTGTTGTTGTTGTTGTTGTGCAGGTGGAACGCCGCGAAGACACAGATGCAGCCGCCAAGGAGGTGGACACATTTGATATGCTCGTTGCCGCCGGCTACTATCGGGCCCGCATCAAGGGCCTGTCCGCCTTCGACAAGGTCGTGGGCGGAATGACCTGGTGCATTGAATGCTGCGACTACGATGTCGATGTCGACTTGCTCTTCCATGAAAACCTAACTATTGGCCAAAAAATGTAAGTGCCCACTGCGCCCAATCCCTTCACTTGAGTAATATATTGAGTGTTGTAGCGCACTTGTGGAGAAAATTGTTGCAGTTCTGATTGACATGAAATGCCCGCACAGCCTGGAGCCGCATCAGGTGCAGGGTCTGGAGTTTCTCGCCATACATCCTGTTATACAGTGGCTGGTCAAGACCTCGGTTTGTTCATGAACAGTATTGTCTAGACGTTTACTATAAGAGTTGTGTGTGTTTGCAGGTGGAGAATCGTGAGGAACGCGGCCAGCGCTTGAAGAGATTTGCTATTGGTCAGTTCCACAATGACTATCAGTATAAAAGTGACAAGGATAATCTCACGAAAATACGCTATGCCGCTGTAAACATCAAAGCCATACAGGTTCATGAAAAGAAAACTTCCATCATAAACAGAAATAAAACCTGCCAAATCTCTGAAATCTCTTGCAGGAGCTTTATAGTCCCAAGAGGCAATTCGAACGCCAGGAGACAACTAACGAAGACGATGCGTTGCGGGTGCGTCTTACATTAATGGAATACGGCGATCATGGTCCACTGGCCAGGCAAACCGTGGAACAGAAGACGGCTTCGAGCACGGAGCAAGTGGAGGTACTTTGAAATAGCATTTCTATATAGCAAAGTTAATGTAATTCAACTGCAGCCTGAACTGGAGAAAAAACTGCAACAGTTGGCTCTTACGAAAGAGAACTTGTCAACGCCGCCAAAACGTATCGATCTTGATCCCGTCGCTCGCAGCGCGTTGCAGCAGCATTATGCAGAGTTCAAGCTGGAAATGGAGACGGATGCACAGGAGCTGAAGACGCAAAATCAGCAGAAACGCCTGGAGGCAGCCAAGATAGCACTGGAGCACAAGATAAAACGCTACGGCAAGGAAAACGAGCAATTGGAGGCGTCCGTCGAGGCGCAAACGAAACAAACCGCACAACAGGAGCAAAAGTTGCAAACGCTCAACGCTCAGCTGGACTCGTACAGGCAAACGGAGGCGAATGCAGACCCTGCGTAAGTGTGAACTTAAGCCTGTTGCTACCTTTGTCTAATCTGTGCGATTGCAGCTTGTTGGAAAAGGTGCGTGGATTGTTGGAGCAGCACGACGAGCTAAAGAAGAGCGAGACGGAGTTCAAGGAAAGCTGCCGCACGGATTTGGCCAACCTACAGCAGCAGATTGAGTAAGATTTCGTTTGCATTGCAATCCACATCATTTACTAACAACATTTTCGTTCAGCGAACTGGAGTCGTTTAACGCACAAGATGCGGAGACGCAAGCAGCGGCCATTGCGGTTGAGCAGCAGCGATTGCAGACGCTGCGTCTGCATCTGGCCAAGCGGAATCGGGGCATTGTGGCAATTGAGCGCAAACTGGACGCGATACCCGATCGCACAGAGCTGGCCCAGTACCAGAGACGCTTCCACGAGCTGTACAACGAGATGAGTGCCAAGCATCTAGAAACTAAGCAATATTATACACTATACAACACACTTAACGACAAGAAACGCTACCTGGAAAAGGAGCTGTCGCTGCTCAACTCCATTTGCGAGGCCTACAACGAGGGCATGTTGAGTCCGCACGGTCGCGAGGATTTCATACGCCAGTTCGAGACCATTGTGGATGGCGTGAAGAGTGCACAGGACAAGGTGCGTCACAAATACAACGAGGAGCGCATGCGACGGGATGAGCTCAATGAGGAACTGCTCGGCCTGCTCGAGCTGCAGCGTCAGTATGCAGCCGCCATCAAGCAGCTAACCCGCGAGTGCCAACGTTGCGAACAGCTCCAACAGCACCTGAAGTCAATTCAAAAATAACAGCACAAATTCCATGTGCAAATCCGATTATATTTTACTATATAAGTTTATTATGTTTAATCAACTGCAATTGTTAATAGGTGGATTGAGATATACATATATGACATATATATATATGAATATTTACGGTTAGCCACTGCCACGGCACGAATTATTTTCTAAACTGTCGAATCTTTGCAAATTTTAATGTGTTTCTGTAAAAGTTGATTAACTAAATTTAAATATGTACATGATTTTAATACTGTTGCATTTAGTTTAAACGTGTCCAACACAAACACATGTAAAATCCAATCAAAATATGTAAAGAAATATGGAATTTACTAAAAATAATTCGTCTATGAGTTAAAACGAAATTGGGGCAAATATATATTTATATTAAGATATTAATCAGCTCTCTATATATAGTATTTTGCAGTTCTTCGAGCAACTCTCGCGGCTTATAAATTGTGTATTCAATTAAATTTCAATAATTGGCTCGAACTGATTGGGGTAGCAATTATGAGGATTTGCTGCTGAGCTGAGCCATGACAAATGTAGTGCTCAATATATGCTATATGCTATATGTTGTATACAAAAATTGTTGTCAATATGAAGTATACGCCCCATTGCCGCGCATCTGTCTTGCTTAACTTTAACCTTTTGACAGCGCACAACAAGCTCTCATATTTCATAGTGGATGCTTTTTCTTTTTTTTTTGTATATTTATGGAATTAGAGTCGCTGCTGCTGTGCAGTTTATATTTATACGGAACATGAAGCATCTGCCATGCGCCAAATATTTGCATATTCGCTGTAGCGCAATGGGGCTTTATTATTTTCTAGCTCTGTATTCTAATTAATATGCGGGCCGTTTAGCTGCTGCTGCTGCTGTTGTTGGTGCTGTTGGTGCTGCTGCAATCGCAATCACAGCCACTTCAGTTGGGGCGTCAGCTGCTTGAATGCCAGCTAGCCTGGCTGCGTGTTAATTAATGTCCTTGCATCTTAACATTCAGACTGGGCAACCGAGAGCAATTGCAATTAAATTTTCAATGCGGCAATCAATTCAATTCAACAAGTTGGTCCCTGAATTGGTCCAGGTGGTCTTCTGCCTGACATTGACAACGCAAGCAGCTGAGTGGTTTATTGTGCCACCAGGTGAACCTTAACCCACTTTGATGATCTATATATTCGTTAAACACATATGTGGCAGATATTTAGCCTTGTGTTTGTGTGTAATAACGAGCTTTTCAATGAGCAGCAAGTGCTTCGTTCTGCGTTATCACACACACGCACACACACGCACACACACGCACATGCAGACAATCATGGACATACGCTCATAAAGTCAGCCATGCATTATATTCGTACAGCGGGCGAATGCTTCAGGGTGAAAGTGAAAAGTCAAAGGCGAGGGGTGACTGACTACCCGCATTTCCTCATTTCTATTTGCGTTGGCATTTTCCATCCATGTGCACACACACACACACTCTGACAAATTTGCCTTTTGCACGGCACAAAAGCTCTTCACACACACACACACAAACACACACTCACACACACGAGCGCGTAAGCCTTCACAAAAGTCAATCAACATATTTGCTCGATTGGTGGGAGCATGCCGAGCGTATAATCGATTCGAAATGTGTTTGAATAACAAATTACTGAAATTGTGAATTGTGCGAAAGCCCATTGTATCTGCACACACACACATAGACACACACACACACACACATAGACACTCGCGCACACACTCGCACGCCTCTTTCACATGCATATTGCATGCTTTTAGGCGCGCCATAGAAATAGAAATAGATTATTTATGCAGAGCTTGCAGCTGACGCTTCGTCTTTTGTGGCATGCGGCCGTCTGTGTGTCCCGTGTCCCGTGTGGCACGTACGAAACAAGTAGCAGCCTGTGTCTGACTGGCCCCAGTCTAACTAACCACTTGTTGGCATTGACTTCTGGGTTGGTGACTGAACTTCAGTTGAACTATTGAACTCTCAGACAATGAACATATGAGCATTGGATTAACCTTATGTCTTTGTGCAGCTGCCAACAAGCGAAAACAACGAGACGCAACTGCGTAGATATGCCGAACATATGATACCCTGACAGATATATACATATATATAGTATATTATTAATATATGATTACGATTATACTATATCATATATACAGTAAGAAAGTT
>SCDS01002457.1:0-11161 GCA_004149465.1 Drosophila nigromelanica
GGACCTCAAACTTTATCGAATAACCTTTTATTAAACACACGCGCATCTCTGCTACAAAACTGCAGAGTTAATTGAAATGTGCTTAATCAAAGAAATAATTGGTTCACACAAAAAACAAAAAATAAATAAAAATTATAATAATAATAACTCTGTTTTTTCGGTGCATCCGAGCTTCAAATTCCAATTTGGTTCATTTTTCACTTATATCACATACAATATTAAAATTAGGTTTATATATTTTTAGATTTTCATTTGAATCTTAGCTAATCAAAATTGTTTTTTCATAAACGGTTCGAATTAAAGCCCCATATTTATTTTCGCTTTGTAAGCCTGGTCTTTAAACATCCTTGTCACTATTTTAATTTTAATAAATTAGTTTTTTTCTGTTATCATTAATTTTTTTTAAAGTATGAGAACAGGTTTTAGGATGTTTACCTATTTTATATTATTTTTATTTTAAAAATCAAAATTTTCTAAAAAAAAATTTGGGTAGCGCAATGTTGAGTACTAAAAATGCTAAAATAACATTTTCAAAATATTTAACATAATACAAAAAATTGTATTTTGTATTTTACTTAACCAACATTTTCAACTTCCAAGAATTTTGAGCTTGTCAGCTTAATATTTAGTAACAAAAAATTGGACCGCCTATTTTGATCTCTACAAATATTATTCGATAGACAAAAGTACAGACAACTGAAATAACTGTTGGTGAAATACGCTGAGTAAGGGACAATAATAATTTAATTAAATACCCGTCTAGCCGCTGAACCGGCCCTGTGCACAGCGCGCAAATCGTTCTGCAAAACTGCAGAGATAATTGCGACACAAGAGAAAAGTCAACAAACGTTGAAATTAAATAATTTGTTCAAATTGTGGAGTTTGATGGAATGTGTTAACCTGGCCCAATTGAGTGGCCTGCAGTTGGCCAGTTGGCTGGCAACATTGCTGGCAGTTGCACGGAAACTTGTGGCACGAACAACAACATCAAAAAAAAAGAAAAATGCTGCTCGATGATTTCTGTGTGAAGGTGTACTTTTGGCCATTTCTATCGTATTTGGCCAGCATCAAGGGCTGGTGTCCGCAGTATACGACAGGTGGCTACTATCCCGTCTACCCCGTCTATCCACCACCGCTGCCGCCGCCCCCCGCTCAAGCGCCATTAACGTTTACGTCCACGATTGCAGCGTATCCATCGTTTCAGCCGACGCCGCCACTGCCGCAGACGCCACCACTGCCGCCGTTTCCCACGCTGGGCACCACATCATCATCATCATCATCGTCAACAACAACAACGACAACCACTTCGACAACAACAACCACAACTGGTGCTGGCAGCACTTATCCCCCCAGCAGCAGCAGCAGCAGCACCGCCGGCACCACTTTGCCCGCGCCCACGTGCCCCTCCTCCCCGTTTGTCTGTCTGCCCGGCGGCGTGCGTCCGCTGCCCAACTGCCCCTGCATCGATCCCAGGCAGCAGCAACAGCAGCAGCAGCCACAGCAGCAGCAGCAGCAGCGCGTTGGCTCGGATATGATGGTCTTCATGCCGCTCAATCCCGGTCGACGTCGTCGTCGGCGTCGTCACAACGCACACTTCTAGTTACACAGTTACCCCCTCTAATCCTCCCCCTCGACCACATTTAGTTGTAGTTAAAAGCGCAATAAATTCATTAAAGAAAACAATATCAAAACAATTGGCAATCGTTGCACCTGCACCGTAGTTCCTTGCGATATCCATGCGATCCCCGTCTGCTCATCGTTTCAGCGCAGCTCCAGAGCTGCCAGGATGCACGCGCCCGCACCGGCAGCTGTTTGCCACTCACCAGCTGTGCCCAACTGATCGCCGAGTATCAAGCGGGCGATTTCCAAACGTTTCTGGGCCAATCCATTTGTGGCTTTGATGGCGCCAGCTTTCTGGTAAAACTGTTGCTGCACTCACCAACAAAACATTCTTTAGGTCTGACTGAATTCTCCACTTCAGGTTTGCTGTGCGCCGTCGCGCGCTCCGCTGGTCAGCCGCAGTCCCAAGGAGCACCTGCTGGCCACCAGTGCGTCCGTTGGCCCCTTTTCCTTCTCCGCGCTGGGCGCGGCAACCACGCAAAACTCCCAACTGATCGCCGTCTTTCAGCCCACGCCGCCGGCCAATCAAGCTGCAATTGTGCTGCGTCCAACACCGCCAATTGGTCCTGCTCCTGTTCCTGGTCCTGCTCCGGGTCCTGCTCCGGGTCCTGCTCCAGCTCCCATTTTACAAGCGAGTGCTGGCTGCGGCATTGGTGGCGCCACCACGAATCGCGTCGTTGGCGGTCTGCCCGTCCGAAAAGGTGAGCATAAGCACGCAAAAACAATTTCAGTCGGGTGTAACCGACTGCACCATACTCGTTCACGGTATAATAACAGCCGAAAGCGGTCTAAATTATTATTGTTATTTTTGGAAAGCAGTTGACGTAGCTAACATTTTTTTTGCTCTATCTTTTGAGGAAAATCAGAAAATAGTCTAAACAAATTTGGTGTCTCTAACTATATACATAAGTATAAATTATATAGGGTCCAGTAGATATAGCCAAAAAAAAATTGTTCTTGATCTTTAGAGGAGGTCCTCAGTAATCTGTCTGCAAAATTTAGTGTATTTAGCTATAAAACTGAGACAGATGCAAACTGTTGTTGTTTTTCCGAGTTTTGTTGTTGCATCCCAAGTTAAATTTGCTTGCGTTTGAATTTATTTTGCACACCATTCGCATCTCATGCTCGCAAAAATGGCAACGGTAATAAATGCTCGGCTCGAAAATTCTCCTCTTTGTTCTTTATTACTCTATGCTCTTTGGCCTTGCCGTAAACGCACGAATTATGAATTGTATAAAGAATTAGGCACTTACCGAATTCATTGCTTTTTTTTTTGTGATTCCCAGACTTTGTACTTCTCTCAGGTGCAGATTCCTCTCTCTCCTTGTCCTTTTCAGTGCCAGATGCTGGTCACTCGTAACTCTTTCTACTTTTGTCTCTGCTGTCCTTTTATTTACTTATTCACTAGCACTAATACACAAACGCGTTTGAGTTTTTCTCACGCTGAGATTTCACTCGCGTCCGTTTTCCGTGTTTTTCTTTTCTTGCGTCTTCTTCACTCATCGACTCTCTCACTCACTGTCTCTGTCCGCGCGCACGTCTAATTACTTCTGTTGCTTCTCATCGACTCTCTCTTTAATTGGCACACGACCAATTCGCTAGCCTTGCTTCGTTAACTTTCTATTCTCACCACGGACTTCGATCCTTGTGGTGGGTTTTTATACGCGACAAAAGTTCTAGCTAGCGACAAAAGCTCCAGTTAGCGACAAAAGCTCGAATTAGCTAACTAGCGACTAATATCTAACAATAGCGACTAATATCTTTATATTAAACTCATTATAATTAATTTCAGTGACTTAAAAAGAGTATACAAATGTTGTTCACTTTTACCTATTGCTGTCCCCTGCAGGTGCCTATCCCTGGATCGCCGCCCTGGGCTACTTTGAGGAAGCCAATCGCAATGCTTTGAAGTTTCTCTGCGCGGGCAGTTTGATCAGCGCCCACTTCGTTTTGACCTCGGCGCACTGCATCAATCCCACGCTGACTTTGGTCAGATTGGGTGCTCATGACCTGGCCAAGTCCTATGAGCCCGGCGCTGTGGATTTTCGCATCAGGCGCAGCATTGTCCACGAACAATACGATTTGGCTTCTATTGCGAATGATATTGCGCTGATTGAGCTGAATGGCGTGGCGCCATCTAGCGGTGAGTGGCACAGACGCGATGTCTGTAAATCCTCTGTTAAAGCGGTAAACTGTTTATTGCTTGTGTGGTAACTTCTTTTTGTTGTCCATCCGTTTCTCTAACTTGGTTCCGTCCGCCCATTTGTCTTTCTGTCTGTTTGTTTGAGTCAAGTTTAAATTTCTGTTAAAACCTAAGTTTCTTTTGAAGAAAACTGCATTCAAAATAATTTTATAGTTATAATTTATATAAAATAATTTTAATTTATAGTTTTATATATTAAATAGACTGTTTAAACAAAACCAATATAAGCAAAAGCTCACGAAAATTGCATTATTCAATATTTTATAAATTCACAGTTTGAGAGTCGCTGCTGTAGACTTACAGTTTTAGAGTCGCTGGAAAGTTGTGAAGGAAATCGATGAATATTTATCAGTGATCGTTATTTATATAAGTTTTAACTTAATAATTGCAATATACTTAATAATGCATTTTTAATATTTTTCATATGTATTCAAAGTACAGTTTGAGAGCTATTGTGTGAGAAGTCCATTAACTTAAATTTTCAACTGATACAGTTTTGAAAGCCACCGCTTTGGCTGTACAGTTGAAGAGTCACTATTCGAATTATTTCGCCCTTCAAACTGTTATTGAACTCATTTAACAGAGTATTCGTCAATCGGTTAACTTTGAATGCAAAATTTCTAACCTGTTTATGTTCGTTGTGGTTGATTTTTTGTGGGTTTTTCCAGGCGATATTCGACCCATTTGCCTGCCCGAAGCGAGCCGGTTTCCGCACGAGGATCAGCTGGTTGGCATGAATCCATTTGTGGCCGGCTTTGGGGCAGCCAAGCACCAGGGCGCCACAACGAATCTGCTGCACGATGCCCAGGTGCCGATTGTCTCCCGACAGAGCTGCGAGCAGAGCTACAAATCGGTCTTTCAATTCGTGCACTTCAGCGACAAGGTAAACAGCATCATGATCAGCATGATCATGACATTGTGATCAGCCAGTGTCTTTGATCTCTTGCAGCTGATCTGCGCTGGCAGTTCGAGCGTCGATGCCTGCCAGGGGGATTCCGGTGGACCACTGATGCTGCCCCAGGTCAGTTAAAACACACATTTCCCAAATATGAATCATCCTCAAGTTTCGAACCCGTTTTTGGCATCGTTTTGCAATGGAGACCAAATTAACACCAAGGTGGTTCAGTTTGCGTTCGACGCTAATTTCCGACGGGGAATTCTCCGTTAACAATCGTTTCGTTTGATTCGCTAGAGAATTATTTTATGATCGTGTTTATTTCACAAGCTTTGTTTATTTTCATTTTTATTTGTATTTTCTTTAGCTGGACGGCGGCATTTATCGCTACTATTTGCTGGGCATTGTCTCGTTTGGCTATGAGTGCGCCCGACCCGGCTTCCCAGGGGTCTACACCAGGACCAGCAGCTACTTGAACTGGATTCACGCTGCCACCAGGACCAGACTACGATGATATATTCACATATGTATAATGCTGTTCCCGCAAATTAACCAGCTTAAAGCAAATAAATTTCTTGCTGCTTATTGCGTTTAAGTTTTTGGAATTGAATATATAACATTTTATTTATAAACTACAGAGTAAGAGAGCAAAGAGAGAGTAACAAAGAGAGTAATAATTGAAGATATACAGAGAGGGAGCGAGAGAAAGAGGGAGAAAGAGGGAGAGAGAGAGAGATAGAGGGAGAGAGAGCGAGAGTAATAATTGAAGATAGACAGAGAGAGAGAGAGAGAGAGGGAGAGAGAAAGAGAGAGAGAGGGAGAGAATAAGAGAGAGTATGAGAGACTAACAGAGGTAAAGAGAGTAATATAGAGAGAGAGAGAGAGAGAGAGAGAGAGAGAGAGAGAGAGAGAGAGAGAGAGAGAGAGAGAGAGAGAGAGAGAGAGAAGAGAAAGAAAAAGAGAGGAAGAGAGAGAGAAAGAGAGAGAGAGAGAGAGAGAGAGAGAGAGAGAGAGAGAGAGAGAGAGGAAGAGTTAAGAAAAAGAGAGAGAGAGAGAGGAGTGGAAGCCACTTACCTAAAAGAATAACACAACTTTTCAAATACTTTTAAATAACACATACACACAAATCACTAATAACACCAGAAGTCTGCAGGCATTACTTGAATTCATGAGAATCGCATAGAGGGGCCCAAATTTGCTTGCTAGACAATTAACATAAAGCCGCAAGACTACAGACAACATTTTCTTGTATAATTACTGCGTGTATTGTCAACAGCTTTTAAATATCTATATAATTATATAGTCGATATAGGAACTATCGGACAAAAGTATCGAAATATATAGCATTTTTTTTTGCTATTTCTTTACAGGAGTACGGCACAACGAAAATAATTATAAAATTTTATTTTCGACCAAAAATTTCTATGCCTGCAATAATATATATTGTCTTGATCCGGTTAGCCCCGATCAAACAACCGATCATTATACGATCTAACATATATAATATAATAATAATTTCTGTATTAATTAATTATGCTTGTAAGCACCAAAAGTCCCGAATATAAATAAAACAGCATTCAAATTTGAATCACAAATACGTTTTTTACACACAAGCAATAAATCCAAAGCGGGTTTTCCCCAAAAACTCGAACTCATATATTATGTGTTGTTTGTAAGCCTGGGAATTGCGGGCTCAATTTGTAAGCTTACAAAAGTAAATAACTGTTGTTTTTCTCTAATTTTTCGAAAACCGCAAAAAACATCAATCAAACTCAATCGGCAGCTAAGTAAAGTTCAAAAGCTTTTGCATGTCTAAAACGAGAATTATATATTTATAAGTTGGCAATTATCTTAGCGGGTGGTTAACAGTTATTCGAGCTGGCCAATAAAGTGGATACTCTGAAGAGCCGGATCTGATCGGCAGGAGCGATCACTAGGAATAACCGCTGGCACCTGTGCGGCATTCCAAAAGTGTTCGTCATTGGATCTATAAAAAAAAAAAATATATTCATTTATATATATGAATATAAATAAAAGTATTCTATCCATCGACTGCATTGCACGCATATAAATTGTCTTGGCTTTTGGGCAGCGTGACGACTACTCGACATTCCGAGCAGATTTCAATTCAGTCCAATCGCGTGTACACTCGAAAAAATTCTAGTGTATATTAATGCAGTTTTTCTTTTCGAAATTCAAGTACATTTAGTTCCAGAATATTCTTAAATTAAGTATACGTTTTTTTCGATTTAAAATAAAATAAATGTATAATATAAAATAATATATTTTATAATAATAATTAACAATAAACATAAAACCCGCTTAATGTAAGTACAAATTTAGTTAGCTTAGGTAAATAATAGTTTATACTATTCAAATAAATTAAAAACGTTTTTTTTTGTTTTTTTTTTAAATATATATATAAATAAAAAAAAAAATATATATATATATATAATATAAAGTTTTTTGTTTTGTTTAAATAATATATATGAAAATTTTTTGAAAAATAATTTAATAATATATAATAATAATATATTGTATATAATAATATATATGAAAAATTTGAAATAAATTAAATAATAGATTTATAAAAATAATATATAAAGTATTTTTTGTTTTTTTAAATAATATATTTGAATAAATAAATTTAAAAATAATTTAATAATATTTAACAATTATATATTGTATATAATAATATATATGAATAAAAATAATTTGAAATAAACTAAATAATAGATATATAGTAATAATATATTAAGTATTTTTTTTTTTATTTATGAATAAAAAATTTAAAAATAATTGAATAATATATAATAATTATATATATGAATAAAAATAATTTGAAATGAATTAAATGTTGACGACTTTTTCTTTAAGTGTAGCGCCTATGTCATCGATCGGCAGCCTCAACCCACTGAGCACGAACAATGCAAATCGCCAGATCGGCTAATCTCTCAATCAGCTCTGAGCTTGCATACATCAAATGCATACGAAACTCTCGCAGTTCGCAGTTCGCAGTTCTCTGATCGCAGTTCGCAGTTCGCAGTTCTCTGATCGCGATGGAGCTACCGCTTCTGGGCGCTGCCCACTGAACCGTTTGTTAAATGCGGCTGACAGCGGCGATTAGTGTGTGTCAGACGACAGCTTCATTAGTTCTATTAATTATGGAATTTAGCTAAAATCCGTTTTAATATGACAAATAATATCAGCACATTTATGTTTATTTTTCGAATCAATTTGCCTAAGCCTAACTAAGCGTTGACTCAGTTGCGATTCTGAAAACACGGCAATGACAAACATTTTCTTAACGCATCCGCCACGGCTTACAACTCAACTGTAAGGCCACGAGATATTTGCGAAAGTCTCTAGAAGTGTATGCGTAACTGCATACCCTAATATTTATGGTTACGTTGACAGTTTAAATAGCTGAAAAGTATATAATTATTATTATTTTTTTCAAATCAAATTTTCAAATCTGTTGAAGCTTTTAAGTTGATGTCATGTTTATTATTTATTCCATATTTGATATTTAGCCATATTCGATAAGGTATTATTATTTTGATTGATTATTTATTTTGAAATTCATTTTATGGAGTCCATCAGTGCTAGAGAGATTTTTAAAATTAGGTTTTTCTTCGGGTCCAAATTTAATTTATTATATAGTTAAAAAAATTTTAGAAAAAAATCCATTTTTGTGCACTTGTTCTACAATCTTTAAAACCATCATGATTTGTGGTATATAATGTACTAAAAATTAATTGTTGCATAAAAATATTTTAAAAGATTAAATTTGTTGTTTATAGCATAAACAATTAAATTTTTTTTATGAAATAAATTTATCTTATCTTTTATTCATATATAATAAATAAAATAAACATTTTGAACAGGGTGTCTCCCAGTCGGTCAAGCTCGCCTTCAGTAATTGTTGATTATTACGTTTAGCTAACAGTTAATTGATGCTTTCTAGTATAGATCATTTCATATTCTCTAGTTGCGATTTTTGTTGTTCTTTGAGAGTGCTTTTATCTAGCATTAGATATATTTATACATATGTGTAATTAACACATAACTGGAATAATTGTGACCTGAGAACGCTTTATTAAACCAAATGCAGCAGCTATTTGCAACAATTTACATTCTCAGTAAGGGCTTTGTCATCTTTATGGCTTGTGTTTTATTTACGTTTTTAATCTATTGGGAAATTGTATAAAATTACAATTGCAATTGAATTTGGTGAATTTTTTTATTTTTTCTATTTTTGCTGCTGCTGCTGCTGCAGTTGCTGTTGTTGCTCAGATTTAATTGATATAGTTGCTGGCTGTGAGCAACTCGCTCTCGATTCTCTCCATTGAGAACAACTTTTGCTTTTGTTTTTTTTTTTTTGTTTTGTTTTTTGTCAGTCAGGTTAGCCCTCGACGCGAATATAAAAAGCGCGTTGAGTTTACAACGTCGCGCAAAAAAATAAAATAAGCCAGTTGTTGGAAACAAATTCGACCATAAAGAAGCTTGGCCCGGCCTCAAGACGCGCTCAGTCTGATAACGTACGGCGGAGTGTGAACGTCGTCTGATCGTCGCGCATTTGGATACGCTGTCAAATCACAAATATTCAAAGTGTCCAAAAATGAAGCTACTGCTGAGTGTTGTTGTTGTGCTAACGCTTGGCTGCCTGGCCACGCCCACGCACGCCCAGTTCAACCGCAGACAAGGTAGACACCCACACACACACACACACACACACATTGAGTATATTTTTTTTTTGCGCTCGCTTTAACTGCTTCTAACTTAGCTAGAGAAATTTTAACGCTTAAATTATAAATATAAATAAACAAGTTGAAGCGTTTACGAGACGAACGCTGAGAAACCAGTTCCATTAAGCGCAAAGCATATAAATTATCAATATGATTACAAACAAATTAACAATTTTCTGAATTTGTGCTGGCTTGTGGCAAGTTCGTTGCCTAAGTCTTTTGTTTTTTTTTGAGTGTTTATCACAAAAATTTTATTCAAAATTGGCAACACTTTGTTGACATCTACATTAAATATATAAATATATATATATATGTATAAATTTAAAATTTTTTTGGCGTTACGCCTTCAAGTTGAAGCCGTAAAACCAGTCAGTGTCACTGTCATTGCAAGCTCGCCCCAAGGTCAGCTGACCGTTTCCTTACAGTTTTTTTTTATTGCGTTTTTTATTTTATTATTTTTGGGAGATGGTGTTTGTGGGGCTTTTGCATGTTTAGTTATGTATTACGAGCACGTTTCGCCGTTTGGCTAATGACTGCAAAAAGAGAAAGACTTAGACGAATTTTAAGCATTTCGGGCGTGTATTCCAATCCATAGCCAAAGCCATGTCCGCCTTTCTGTCTGCTTAAAAATGTTCTTGCCAATCTCTTTAAACTATTTTTTTTTTTCATTAAAATCGAAAAACAACAATATATTGTTCCCATAGGTATCTGTTGTAAATTGACAAATTTTAAAGTAATCCCATCAACATCGATTATAGATTTCTCAGATAAAAATTTAGTTTTCATTGGAAATATAATTTTTTTTTTAAATATTGTAAACAAACTAACTGTCTGAAAGTTCTAATAAACTTCACACATGCGATCAGAATCGTAATAAAATCAGACTATTGTGTTAAATAGCTCCCATAGTAATAATTATTACTTAATGATAACTTAATCATTAAAAATTCAATTGTTCCATTGTTTATACAATTAAACTGATTCTTAAGAAATCCTAACCTAACTCAACATTTGTGAAATTTAATAAATGGGAAAATCGAAGTGAAGTGAATTAATTTATATTGTAAATAGGAACAGAACTGGCAAATTATGGAAATAGAAAACGTTTAACAAATATATCAATATAGAAAATCTGCAGATATATGCAAGATTTTTTAATCTTCTGCAACTTGATTCTCTTTCTCCTTATCTCAAGTTTATATTAAACGTATTTTAATAAATGAAAAAAAATCTAACTAAAATCTGTCTACTATATCAGAGTTTGAAATTTGAAAGTAGATATAGAAATGAAAAAAATATAAAAATACGAATTCAGAAATATAAGTGGCAATCTATAAAGATTGTTTCTATATATAGAATTATATAAATTCTTATTATTTTTAAAGATCTCGCTGTCTTATGAACAAAAGGTTAGAATGATATTTTTAGTTTTTTTTTAGTTAATAGGTAAAAACTTATCTGTGTGAATTCAGATATATATTTTATCTTGGGCACCTTGTTCCTTGGTTTCTTTAGTCTTTACCCACATATATCAGGTTTAGATCAAACGTGCTTCAAAAAAATGAGTTTAAATTAAATGAAATTTGAAAATATAAATAATTCAACAAATATAGAAATATAGAATTTTTTTAACTCACATTTATTTTATTATTATTGTATTATATTATATTTTTTTTAACATATATTTCAAAAAAA
>SCDS01002458.1:933-13797 GCA_004149465.1 Drosophila nigromelanica
AAAGTTTCGTCAAAAACGATTAAGAAACACAAAAATTATGAATGAAAAAGTGTGTTTTAAAATTTGTAGACTATTTTGTAGAAATTGTTCTATAAATTTTTTTTACGTCTAATTTAAGTTTTCAACTTGAAATGTGGCGCTGCAGTATGAGATGCAGCTCGCTTGATGGATAGGTCCCAATACCATTGAACATGGGTAAAAAAAGGTATACTGGTTTTGTGCAACTGTATGTAAAAACGGAAATTTCACACCAACTGGTTCATCTGCAAAATATCGTGGACTAATTTTGGACAAAAGGCTAACATAGAATCTGCACTTAAAGTCAACAAGAAGACAACTGTATCAGAAACTGTCCAGAAAATAAAGTACAATTCCATACTGTGCCTAAAAAAACAAATTACACCTGAACAAAGAGAGTCTAAAGCCTATGAGCCTATTCAACATTGTAAAATGTCAATGCCGTAGTAATAGGTTATATTCTAGATTAATTAACGTACAATGGTATGTTCGGAACGCAGTTATCCATAGGATTCTGCAGAATCCTACAGTCCTTGCTGGAGAATCACCAAAACCACTGTGCCGTAAATTTCTGTGAAAATAGCCTACACACCCTGGAACTGCCGATAGTCATATAAAATAATAAGGTTGTGAAATACTTATTTTTAAATTAATTAATTATCTTACCACTAGATTCCTAAATTATCATAGTTATATCAATTTAAGCTTATAATATTATTTTTTAATTGCTTTCTTTTATAAAGTACGTAAAACGCATCTCAATATTACTCATCAAACTCGCTTATTGTCCCAACAAGGACAGATTGCAAATAACGAAAAAAAATTCAAGTTCCCACATTTACTTTTGTAAATCTTTTTTATGTTCACATGATGATAGGTTTCATGGTATCTTCTAGTTGAATATGGATCAAATTTATTTCAAATTATCAATAGCATGCCCCATTTTGCTGAAATCGATAAAAATCGATCGGTTTTTACTCTTGTTTGCTGAGTATACCTCGAAGCTAGAGATAAACTTGGACATTCTTAAAAACCGGCGGGATATCGAAAATTTAAAATGAATTTGATCTGCTAATGATGAACAGGAATTAATCCAACTTCTAGTCTGGTATAGTTTTTAAGATCGACGCATTTATATAGACAGGTGCACATGGCTAGATCGACTCAGCTAGTTGTCTTGATGAAGAATTTATTTTATGGCGTCGGAGATGCCTCCTTCTACCTGTTACATATAGTTACACAACTCCTGTATACTCTTTTTTATCCATGCTCAATTGTTTCGGGACCTAACGAATAAATTAGCTGCGTCTCATACAATATTCTTCATAATCCAAATGTTTATATGTACGTATGAATATGCCAATTGGCTTATTAAATTATTTAAATTTTAGTTTTGTGTTTATTAGCCGATGTTGTGTAAAACTTTTTGCAATAGATTATTTATGTGCTATAACAATATATTCAAATGATCGTGCAAACCACATTTAGCTCTTAAAATCTACGTGATAAGCCTGGGAAATCGGATATTGATGTCGTTTCTTATCGATTTCGGGAAAACGGTGTAGGTTATCGATAATTTGCAATCTGCGAATCGAGGCTCTAAGATCGACAGACGACGGATGGACTTGGCTAGATCGAATTGGGTATAGTTGCTGACCAAGAATTTATATACGTTATAGTATGATATCCTTTTATCTATTTTCAATGGGTATAGTACACAACAAGTGAGAATCCTTTTTATTTTATGGACTCAGCTTTGAGCTGCCGTAGTTCTGAATATTTTTGGTGTTTATAATTAAATTTAACATTCTTTACCGTCTCTTCCACAAGAATCTACTTACTAAATTTTGTATCTTTAGCTATTATATAACCTCTACGATATGCTCCATAAACCAGGATAAATACCGAAGCAAATTTATTTCACAAACACGGGCGGGCTATCATTTATTTAAAATCAACTTGATCAGCGTATAAAATACAGAAATTTATAATTATTAATTTTTAAATTTCCTTACCGATTTTGCAGAAATTGTTTGTAATCGATTATTTAAGTGATGTAGTACATTCAAATGGTCGTGTGAACCAAAATAGCTATCTCTACCACTTGTTTTATAATAGATATGTGAAAAACCGGAGGTTGACATGGATTTGTAATTTGGAATTATCTTGATCGCAGATCGTGCCATGGACGAGAAAACGATTGCAAACTTCAAGTCTCTAAATTTGATAGTTTCTGAGGGCGATGCGTTCATAAAGTCAGACGGACATGGCTATATTGACTCGGCTGCTGTTTAAGAATATATATCTACACTTGCACAAAACATGTATACCCTGTTTTTTTTATCGACCTTTAATGGATATAGGATCAAAAAACATTTTTCCTTTATTTTTTTCTTTTTTTTTGTATTGCTTTTTAAATTATCAGATAGCAACACTTGGGGTTGTACGAAGATTTTGTTGTCCGCCCTTGGTATGGATAGATACGTATATAAGAATATTTAAATACATACATAAATATGTTTATCTTAGATTTATGACGATTTATATAGCCCTAAGCTGAGCTTGTATAATACAACGACAAGAACAGACAGTTCTTTTTGGAGCTTTGAATTATATAAAATTAGACATCTATAGCTTTTCTCGTCCTAGAAAATGTTTCATTGTGTGCCCGCTTGTTGCTTGCTTATCAAGCATATTCATTGAAAGAGCAAAATAGAACAGACGAATAAACAAACACCAACTTATGCATAGAACACTTGACAATCACTTTAAGTAATGGCAAAGGTGAAAATTACACTAGTCGCATTATTTACAATATGTGTGTGGGTGTCTGTATATGTATATGTATTTTTGATAGCGTGTGTATTAGTGTACTTGTGTTTACAAGCACAATTTTCAAACGTGAAACGCTTGAAAGCTAAATACTATCTTTTAAAATTCTTATTATTTAATAATATATTTTGAAAATTGATAAACTACACTGAAACTGTTGGCTAATGCAAACTGGCTTTTTAATTTAAAAATAACGACATCCACTGGCGATGCACCACAGTGTAAAGTAAACAAGTTTAAAGGTTGGAGAATAAATAATATAAAAAAAAAAATATAAAAAAAATTATCAAAGGACCCTAAGAAACTTAAAAGGTGCTACCTATAGCGTATCCGCATCCGCATCCGCATCCTGTAGTGCCTGGCAGCTATGTGGTTGGAAAAACGCTACTCTCCAATTGTTTCCGATGTAGTGGATACCGTTGCTCCTCTATGCAGTTAACCAGGGCAATTGATCTTGGCTGCGTCGTCTTAGTTGCTGCAGCCTTGCTGTGCTGGATGGAACGGCGGCAAGTTGGCTTCGAGTGCGACTCCAAGATGAGCAGCGAGCCGCACGAGAGCAGCACCAGTAAAAGAAGCTTCGGAGGCTGAACGGGCGCAGAGTTGCCATGATGCATGGCCGCTGGATGCTCGCCTGCAAAATTAGCATGGTTAGTGGACACAAAGATGTCGTGTTGTGAACAGAAGCGTAAAGTATGCGAAAGAAATGGGCACACAACTACCGAATTTTGCGCGTAATTCCAAACAATTTAAAGTCCACTAAAAGATATTACCTGGTGCTTTCCAGCTCCAATTTAGCATATAATTATATTCCATGAAATAGCAATTTAAGCCCAAAAATTATGTATACAAACTTTATACATCATTATCTGCATCATCTGTTTCGGACCACAATATGAACTATACGTCAAATTTAATTCTCTTAAAAAATGTAGTTGTCTTAAAGATGTCTTAACAGTCTCGAATATTTAATATCGGACCACCATATGGGTTTTCTAGGAACATTTGTTTAATTTGTTTTTGTAACAAAATTTGGCCATTGTGAGCGTCACATGTGAGCAAAATATCACCAACATCAAAGTGCTATATGAAATAGCTTTCAATAGGAAAAGTTAGACAAAACTTGAGTTTTGTGTAAAGAGTAGTTTCCATGTCAACTTATTGAAAAGAGTATATTGGGTCCATCAAATTCAAATCAATCAAATATGTCTATCTGGCAGCAAAAATTGATATCTACCACAATTTTATAGTTAGAGTTACCAAATCTGGCCACAGTTCTCGGATGACCGCGTCGACAAATTATAAAAACGGTTTGTTCATTATAACAATAATAATTAAGGCCGTTTTTGACAGGCTTAAGCTGTTATTATACTGGGAACGAGTATTGCGTAAAAGGTTACTCTCGACTCCAAATCTAATCTTTATGTTCTTGAAAAATGAGTGTTTTGCCATGAGGTAGTCCCAGGTATCCCATCTGTCAACAGAAAGAATTGCGCTTTCAACAGACCAACAGCGAGACTTACATAATATAATCATAATCATTCTACTGGAAAATGATTTTAATGGTGAAAGGTTAACTAAGAGCACTAGTCCTTATTCTGCAAATGATGCTGCATTCGTCCTTTGGGCACGCCCTCGTTTCTCCCCCACGCGACGAAGCCTCAACATTTAGTGCTAACAACGTGCGCTAATTACATAAGTTCGGCAGTTGGGTCACTAAGCAAGTTGATGTGGGTGTTATCTTTATTGCTGCCAAGGAATATCTTTTAGTTGCTGCTCTTATTTTGTTAGCTTAATTTCGAGGCGCATTTGTTGTAGCGTGCCACTTACAAACCAAAGTTATTTGCGAGCAAGTTGTTAAGCTTTGAGCTTTGTTGGGACTTTTCCCGGAATCACCGGAAGTGGTATCAACTCTGACCACACCCCAAGCTCGCCCAAAAGTAAGTAAATTGTATGAACGAGAATTTTGCATACCGGGCTACTCACCATCGACGATATGCACGCGCACCGAAGTCGGATTAGCGTTGGATGGTGTACATGTATAAACTCCGGAGTCATGTTGGATAGCCTTCTGCACCAGGAGCCGACTTGTGGTCAGCACGCCCTTTTCGGTCACCAAAGATATGCCCCCGCGTGGCGAATCAAAATTGATGATCTGAAAAGAATAACACAGCGTTACAGTGTTGACGAACAGAGACTGAAAACAGCTTCGAATCATTAAGGGAGCCAGTCCGAGTGTTTCCCGACAATGTGTTTCGTGTATACACCCACATACATATATCTCGTGCCCTTGCTGCTCTTCTAAACTATCGTTCCTGAATAATTTACTACACAGCACGATTGAGAGAGCCACAGGTTATGCATAGTATTTTTGTGTTTTTAAAATTGTGACGTCACAGTACCTGAAGACCAGCTACCTCAAAATAAATTGATATAGATCCGTATTATAAATGTATATAAAAATTGTTCTGATCGAACCACTATATTATACAGCTCTCATAAGAATATTTGAATTGAAACTAAATTTTTTAAGACTTATATGTATACTATACAAACTAAAAATTAAACGCGTGCCAATTCCAACTACAATTTCATGAAAATTGCTATAGATCCGTATTATTAGTGCACACAGCACATTGTCTTGATCGGACCACTGTATTATATAGCTCTCATACAAATATTTACAAAAAAACGACATTTTTTAAGCCTTATATGGATACTATACAAACTAAAAGTCTAACGCGTATATAAAAATTGCCCTAATCGGACCACTATAGTATATAGCTCTCATAGGAATATTTGGATTGAAGCTACATTTTAAGAGTTATTTGGATACTATACAAAATAAAAATCTAACCCGTGACAATTGCAATTGCAATTTTGACGTTACACTTTCTTAAATCTCGGTCTCTTGTTTTAGCCCGAATAACGAAACTGTCTCAACCGTGACCACACAAAAGGACGATGGAATTTTGGATGGAAGAGATTTAAAAAATTGTATGCCCTAATAATTCTAGAAATGATCACTGAACTAACAAACTGTAAATGCTGCACTAATAAAATTTTGTCAATTCCAGTAAAAATAAAAATGTCAATCTATAAAACATTGTTTAGACTCATATGAAATTTGTTTTAAAAGCTTCTTCTGCTCCGAATCGGCCTGTTTCTGAAAGCCCAACTCTTCAACTTTTCAGTTCGGCTTTCGCAAAAAGCATGGGACAGGCAACAAAAGGATAAATCTTCGCAAAGTTTCATAACGAAAGCTTTGAAACTGAGGCCGGTACAAAACATCAAAATCATAATCGTTCTACATAAGCAATGATAACAATGTTTGTAGTGTGTTGCGAGATAAATGTACAGTGGCTTAGACCTGTTTATATAGATTCTGCCAGTCAAGAGAGTTGACTAAATCAGACTCAAGATTATAACGGTACTTACCTGGCGATTGTGCGACCAGATGACAGTGGGCGGTGGCTCCGGTGCAAATTTTACAATGCATGTCAAATTGATGGTGGAGCCCTTGTTGATGTGAAGTTCGTGGCCGCAAATAATCTCCGTGATGCGCTCTGCATCAGAGATAGAACAAAATGAACAACAATGTATTACTTTGACCTTCAAACTCTTATTTATGTACCCAATTTATTTTTTTGGCTCGATTTTCGGAAGTTGGCGAGGCTGACACATTTTCCCGTGACCCTTATCATTAATATGACTGTAATTCGATGACTCCAGCTCACGAAATCAAAACTTTTAGCTTCTCTACAGCTGTCAAGCAAGGACAGAAAGCAACGCAAAGGGATCGCTCATCGTTCCTTTCTATAATATGTTAGGAAGTCTGTTGTCTACAGATTCTGCTATCCCTAGCGATTTTCAGACTGTAACTGAAACACCTCATCTGCAACATTTATACAGCTCTATATTTAACTTTCACAGCGTGGGTTTTTTTTATTTAGGGTTGATTGATGAGCTTAAGAATAGAATGATGACTAACTTTATTTATACAGAGCTTTTAACTTGGTAAATGACTGCTTGTTATTTCACAACGCCTACTTGGTTTTCCAGTAAATCTTTTTAAGTGTATTGGAAAGTATCTGAGAAACAAAACCCAAAAAGTAATTTTTGGAAATTCGTATTCGTATTTGTAATGGGTATAATGGTTTTGCGCAAATGTCTGTAACAGGCAAAATATTCTTGTTCATATTTAAATTTATAGAGATCGCATAATATCCTTCGAAGTTATTCAGGCTTGCACCTCCCAGAGTGTGGGTCTAACCGCACGTGTTTGTCTGCGTATGAGATTTTCGGTTTGTGTATGTGTGGGTAGTCGAGCACTCCCGGCTAGGGCACTCTTATTTGTTTTTATTTTATTTTATTTTATTTTATTTTTTGTATGAGTCGAGTCATCTCGTCGCAAGCCGGGAGCGACACCTTAAGCAAAAAGGACGCAGCTGAGCACCCCACGTTCAAGGTTCCGACTCCCTCGCTTTATATAAAGTAGCTTAAAAAGTTGGCGGCAGCATCGTAGCCGGTTTGTCAACAGCCATAAAGCGCAAATGGTGCCCAGAGGTATCACCAAACAGCAAAAAGCTGCCATAAAATAGCACAAACGTTGAAACTACAACACCACACATGTTGCGGAGAGGGGGAAAGGGGGCTCTATGACCACATGTACAAGCACACTAAGAAACACAGACACATTAGGACAAATCCACATAATAGATACATGACAAGTGCTTATATATTGCGGATGCCACTCGAAAATCTCTTTCCCATTAACACTTCTGTGTGCTGCCAACTGGACTATCAAAATGTCAATTATTAATAAAACTGCCCAAATAAAATAAAAGGACAGACACCGCTTTAACGGATCTATTATGCATTCCGCTGGCTACTCACCCACAATATTCAGATACACAGAGTGACCGATTGGTGGTGTCGTTGAAATCTGGCATTCATATATTCCGGAATCCTTGCGCTGAGCATAACGTATACGGAGCGTCCAGTCTTCGGCGTGTGGCGAATGCATCGCCTCGAAGCGCTGATCCGAGGTGTACGTATAACGACCCACGGTGAGAAGGTGTATGTCCCGATGCCGCACCCAAGATACCTGAAAAAGCATAGAAACCAAACGAATGCCAGTTAGAACTTTGTAGTCCGGTGTAACCGACTGCACACTGCAATAAAAGCAACTTAAACAAGTAGAAGATACCCTGCAGCCAATTGCTAAGTGAACACATTAAAGATTTACAAACATTTATTTGGCACCGGATTTACAATAAAAAACAGAAAATACAGTGACACCTCATGTCTGTGAGGATTTGAACCCTGCACCCAACGGTAACTTTGAAAGCATCTCATACTGCAGCGCCACACGAAAAAAGGACACTATACAATCTCAAGGGAATTCTGAGAACCAAGTAACAAGTAAGTAAACAATTAACAAGCAAGCGTGCTCTAGTCGAGTGGGCCCGACTAGGGGATACCCTGAACACAGCATATACACAATGTTCCACATACGCAAAATCATCCATTCACACATACACAACCACAATGAGACTAATAAAGTATGATCTAGCCATGCTTGTCTGTATGTCCGTCCGTATGAAATTAATGTTTGAATATACTTTATCACTCAAAGAATCTATTGCGAAAGGTTTCAACACCCGTCCTGCATTTGTGTGTGTATGTGTGCTTTTGTGCAAAGGGGTTTGAACACATGTAACGACAGCTCACAGCCGGGTTTAGGGTATCTTCCAGTCGGGCGCACACGACTATAGCACTGCTGCTTGCTTTTGCTTCATTTGCTTTGCCTTCTATTCGGGCGTGGGATTGGACGCAAAATTTATTTCGTTTTTTATATAAAGCTAGCTTAAAGTTTAAACTTATTAGCTATATGTTGTGTTGGCCAGCTACGGCTGTCAGGGCCTTAAGCTCCCAAATATTAATGAGGCAAGTAAAAATACATTAACAAGAGACACCCCAATTATTGTCTGGTCTTTACTTAGAACGTACTTTGTTTCAAATAATTATACGAAATTTCGTGCCAGCTAACAGCTGGTCATTACTCACCGTGCGATTTCCTAGATTCTTGACGCGGCAAGTCAATTTGACTGTTTTACCCACGAGCCCGGTTATATTGCTGGTTATGGTCGTATCAAATGTAGGTCCACCTGTGCCTGGCGTGGGCAGATCCTGCAGAAAGTCTGTAAAAAATCGCTTCGAGGCGCTATGCGAACTCCCTGTAAAAAAATAACAGTAGCCAAAAATTCAGTGAATTAGAATAGATTTGATGAGCTTTAAACACTAAGATAAATCTCTTTTACCGGCTGACTCTATAGCAAAATATTAAAATATAGTATTGTGCAAAATTCAACGTTCTCATTTATCTTAGATATGTAACTAAAGTAATTTATTAATTTTTTTTTTTTTTGCTCGAATTTATTGAGCCATTAATACATATCGACATATCTGAAAATTTTATAAATATTGAACAATGCCTTTTCAACAATGGGCTCTAAGGGAAGAAAAAGCATTTGTGGATATGTGAATGAGCTCACAGTTGGGATCAGGGTATCTCCTAGACGTGCCCTCCTGATGAAAGCGCTTTTACTTCGCCTTACATACACTTTATTTTATAAGCCACCGCAACAAAAACAATTTGTTTACATTGTTTTTCAGCTGCTCTTCAGGGAAATTGTATGTGGGACTTATTTCAACTTGAATTCCATCTCAGTTGCGTCAACAGTACAAAGCAAATGTTTATGGCAAATTCATCCATTGTTTGTAGGTTGTAGGTTGTAAAAATATTTGTGTATTTCGTCTGTGTTATTGTTGATTTTCTTATAATTTTAAAAACTCTCCTAAACAAGTATAAGGGCAAAAATTATATATCCCCGATAAATTAAATATTATTATCGTTCATATTAGTAAAGTTTAGCTCCACTATTTATTCCGTTTGCATTTAATCTAAAAAAGTCTAGTTAAAAGCTCACCTGTTTGTAGAATTAGCACGCCAAGGAGCAGGATCCAATTCGACGACATTTTCTTAACGAGTCTGTTTATAGCAGGAACTATTCAGCTTGTGTGTATATAAGGCTGCAAAAAAGGAGGAGAAGGGAAACGAATTAGTTCCTTTTATATCTCTACAATTTAGTAATGTGTAAAACAAGTAAAAATAAATTGAAATGTTTGTAACAGAAGAAAAATCATATAAAACCTAATACAATTATATATTCATGATCATCGTAATTGCATCGATTCAGCCATATTCGGCTGTTTCTTATTGACTTATTCATTTCCTATTTTCATAAACGAGTCAGAGTCTATAAGAGGTAGAAGATCAAATTTTGCAAAACAAAATATTCTAACAGCGGACTTCCACCACTACAAAAAAAATAACATAAATAAAATAAGCGACTACGCCCACTTCCGCCCGCAGAAGTTTTACAAGTCGATATGGCTCCAACATGAATGTAGCAAGCATTTTCTATATACACACATACATAAATACATTTGCGTTCCTTATTAAATTACTTGCAGCTTGCGATTGTGTGGAATTCTTGTTGGATAACTTAAGTTGAATTTTGTCACGCCAGAAATTGCTTTCGTTACCAGCCGCCAAGATATGCAAAGTTTATTTTTTGTTTTTCTATTAGATTTATGTTTTATTATTACATTGTCAACGAGTATTTCGCTGTAAGTTGGACACGACTGCAACGTTCTTATTAGTTGAGATTTAGTTTTGGGTTGTTCAAATATAATGATAATGGCCCAAGTTTTTATAACATAGCCTCAAATTAAATCAATCCTAAAGCTTGAAAGATTAAGCATAGATGATCCCAAAAAAAGAAGAAGCCGACTGTTGTGTTTCTTTTATTACATGGCTGTTCTAAGTGGATTGTTTTTTGCTGGAAATCATTATTCACGGTCCCTGTTTTCGTTCTGTAGCTCCTGGCACAACGCCAGCCACGACAGAACTAATTTTCTCACCTTGCCATATTTGTGTTTACATATTTTCAATGTTTACATTTAACAATGGGGCACAGGGCATCTCCCAGTCGAGTCATCTCTTATTGTATTGTTTTAGAGCATATGAGTGAAATTGGTTATTGCTTTCTTTTTGCCTTTAATGCAGAGGAAAGCATTTCCGAACCCATAAAGTGAAAAGTGTATGTGTTCATTCTAGATTAGAGCGAATGGGTCGATTGAGCCATGCCCATTTAAAAAATTAAATAAACGACAAATGTATATCTGCATGAATTTCTGTAAAAGTTTGGTTTTTTATGTTCTGGTATCATTCACATTCTGCAGATAACTTTATTTCAAATTGGCGATAGCCCTCTCCATTCTCCTGAAATCGATAAATATCACATTTTTACACGCTGCTAGAGCATATTTTAGTTTGTTGGAGCTAGAGACATCAATGTAAGTTTACGTATAAAACACATATTTCAAGAATTCCTCCCAAAATAAATAAAAAAAAAAACATATAAGATATTTAAAAGTTATTAGGAAACTTGTAACTCTAGCTCTAAAATTTTAGGAAATATGGATTTTCTCGGATCATATACATATATATTACCTAGATTTTTTAAAATTTGACACGCTTTTAATTGGCGTATCCAAAATATTTTTTTTTGCAATTCCTTACTATGTTGACATTTTATATATCTAACTTTAAAACTGATTATATCGATTTTATTACCATTTCCACTTCCAAGTTTGAAGAGTCTTCCTTTAACAACGGAACAACAGACAGACATTGATCAAACCCAATATATTTTGTTTTCAATATGTAAAAAAGTGCAACAGTATTTTGTGTGTACACAAAACGATTGTTGTTAGAGTATCTGCTAGTCGAGTCCCCCCGAATAGCGTATTTTTTGTTGTTGTTATAAACTGAAACTGATAAGCATATTAAAGTCTTATTGTTTTCTTACATAAACATAAATTGGCAAGAATGGGCCAAACGGGACGCTCTTTTGTTTTTTCTTCATCCACGGTGGCTTATATTCGTGTGTGAAACTTAAACAAATGAGACAAGATAAAATATGAAAACCAAGCAACAAGCATAAAATGTACAGCTACCCTGAGAATTAAATACTGTGATGACTGTGTTGGAGTATTTGAGTTCTTTAAAAAAATCATTAGTTATCTTTAAAAGTAGTTTTTAACACACTATGTGACACGTGTATCGCAAGTCTCCATCTGAAGTTTGGAGTCACTTTCTGCAGGCACAGATTATATTTTATTTTTGTTTAAAGTGCAAACATACATACATACATGTGTGTGAGTATGTATGTGGACGAACGTTACACAACTACGAGTCCCGTGAGCGAAGCCGCAGGCCAAAGCTAGGACAGTGTAATCTCGTTAAATCGGACAATTTGTGTCCGGCCAATGTCCGAAACATCAAAATGGCCGGATTACCGAGATAAGCAAAATATCTTAGAAAATTTATGTTACTTTTATGAAAATGAAGTTTATTCCTATTTAATCTCTATCGTATTTTTTTTCTTTCGTACAATTGAATATTTTAGTTGGGCTGGAAACAATTTGAAATTTTAATTTCTCAATGTTTTGTTTCATTATTCTCTTTGTATGCCATATCTCTGAGACTAAAAGGTATTAAAATGTCTCCAGTGGCTTAATCCCGTTTGTCTGCAGGCTTGATTCATTTATTATTAGCAGTTATAGTATCAGAGTGCAGTACTTTAAAATCGCTGTCTTCATTGTTATGGGAATTCATATTCGGTCTTCACCCACTCATGAATCTCATTGTTCGAACCAGAAAGTAGCTTCGAAAAAGACGTTTCATCTGAATCATAGAGGATTTTTAGGACACTTGACTATAGTAAGTATGTATGTATTCGAATTACCGCAATGTCAGCCCAATTTGTTTGTACATAAGCATGTGCAGCACAACACACACAAAGGCAACAAGTATTTCAAGTCTCTCAGATCGACCTATTCATATAGAGGGACGGGCAGGACAAATAGACGGACATGGCTGTATAG
>SCDS01002472.1:1258-12021 GCA_004149465.1 Drosophila nigromelanica
GGGGGGGGGTGGGGGGGGTGGGGGGGGGGGGGGGGGGGGGGCTCTAAGCTATAAGCTGTAAGCTCTGGACAGGTCTTGCACATTGCACGCATTGTACGACGGTGTTAATTGCACATGCAAAATGGCAAATGCCGGCTGCGGGCAGACATTAGACAATTAAAATGATATTCGGCTGCTTGATAATTACAGGCAGTCAGCCAGTTGTTGCAGCTGTGTGTAACCATAATGAATGCCCCCTCGACCCTACCGCCACCCCCGTCCACCCAGTTTAAATGGCGCCTGCGCAACCACAGCTGGCAGCGTTGGGGCCCACGATCAGATCCAATGGGGCGCAACCTGTGTGAATAAACTCATTAGAAAATTGTTGAAACGCGCGCAGAGCGTTTCACTAATTATACCCAACAGCCAAGTAGATCTAATGAGGTCGAAGCGAGAGAGAGAGAGAGAGAGAGGGAGGGAGAGATGGAGAGAGAAGAGACATATTAAGCTACAACATTTATTTGTTATATGAAAGGGTGTTAATCCCACCCTCAACCACTTTAAAGTGGTTCGAGCCACTCTTAATCGTCATTAACCATCTCTGTCATCAACTATTACTATATTAGTAGCGTGAGTGAACACGGACATAAAATTGAAATCTAAATCTAAATTACATATCTAATATATATATTACATATCCATACATGTATGTGAAACGCATTAGCAATAAACTGATTTATTGTATTTTAATTTACTAAAAAGGTTTAATTTTTAATACACAGTAATATATATAGAGATAAAAAACGAAATACGGGTCAACTGTTTATAGTCACTCTAAGCAAATAATCAAAATATATATATATAGCTATTACTGGCAGACTCAAAGTAATTTTTAACTGCTAATTCAAATATTTAGAGTTCCAATTAAGACATCAAAATAAAATTAAATACAAATTAAAGTAAACCAAATATTCAACATTATTTTTTTACCAAAAAACGAACAACATTTTATTTTCAAAAATGTATATATCTTTTATGTAAGATTAAGCTATGGGACAAACGGTGACGGAAAAGGCTATCAAACATTGAAATCGGTTCAGCTTTGACAAAGATATGAGTGTTTGGGTCTCTTATAGATATGTCAATTGTATCAACTTGTATCAGTTAATGGTTTCCTACGAACAAACAGACGGACAGCAAGAGGATATATAATATATATAACTGCTTTTGCCAAAATTTGTGGCTCTAGCTAAAAAACTGTGGGCGATATAGGCATTTCCGATTTTTTAGGGCGTTGGCCCCGATAACAAAGTCGCAATCTTTCGGGGAGGTCACCAGCTATCTACAACCAAATTTGATGACTCTAGCTGTAGAATTATTATATTCACCTTTTATCGATTTGCGATTTTAGGTATTATCGATTTGCCACGACCCCAGTGGGCGCACCCAAAATCCTTAATACTTTATATCAAAAATTGCAAGTCTCTAGCTTCAAAAGCGTTGAAAAAATTGTGTTTTTACGGACAGACGGACATTTCACAGACACAATATACTCTTTTCACTTGATGAATGTTCAACAATTCGTAGAGAAGCCAACAAGAGTGATAGTAAATATGTTACTATATGTTTTAATTTAAATGGACTTTTTGAATATTAATTCAATATGTAGATCATCTCTTAGTCGCACACTTTTGCTTATCATAAGCGCACCTTTTAAAATTCCTAACTTAAGATTCGCCTACTTATAAATGATCTAAATTCGCATTCGATTAGATGATGAACCAGGTGAGGCTCAGCTCGAGTCGGAGCCCAGGTACCACCTGGCAACGCTTCTGTAGGCGGATGTGAATTTCGGGTTTTTACCAACAATAGCAACAACAACAGGCAAACAAAACAAAACAAAACAATAAATGTGGCCAGAAACTTGTTGCTGCGGTTGGAAGTTAAAACTAGAATTTATGAGCGATTGTTGGGGGCTTTCGTTGGTCGATGTAAATTGCCTGTGACTACGACTAAAACGAGGAGAGCAACTAAAATGATTTTTATTATTTTTTTTCTTCAGCTAATTTTGTGCTAATTTGAGTGACTTTGGCAACTAAATTCATTACGAACGAAATGTGTAAAATGTATTTCATTTGAGCCGAGACAAAGTCAGACTAAATAGACCCAAAGAAGGTCAACATGAATCAGCGTTGAGTTGAACACACACTCACACACATACAAGAAAGCTGCACACAACCTACACACGATACACCAAATAGACACTTTTGTCGGTTGATTGAAGCCATCAGTTCTTGAGGTTTTTGTAAGCTACGACAAGATGCATAAATTAAACAACAACAGCGGTTCGATGACTCGCCAAAGACGCCACACACAAAGCACCTCACTAATAAATACATAAACATCATATATTATATTTACATGGATATATGTATATATGTGTATGATTATTGAACAGCACAATAAAAGATATACAGCGCATTGAAGTGCAGCATTCATTAATTTCCACTTAACTGTCAGCATATTAGTTTTATGTTCGGTAATCACAGCATATATCATGTATTATGTATAATAGATCATGATCTTCTTCTTCTTCTATTGTGTTTTATCACTGCACATTTTGGGGCGTTCACTGTTCGTTGAACTAACCCTGTAAAGCTCGGCATATAATTAATGATCTTTAACCGAAGGTCGCGTTTTGTAATTGTGCAGGTATTTTTAGGTATTTTTGGTTGTTGTAAAATATTTTAAAGACCCCATTGAATCTTCTCATCAACACATAATTGTCAGCGCTTATCATATGTGGTTCAATTCATTTACATAAATACATTTACATATCAGAATTAAATAATGTAAAGTATAATGTAAATTTTTTTATGCACATTTTTTATCTCTAATCTAACCTTAAAAACATGAGTTGTAATGTTAGCTTCTTTGTTTCCGGGTGTTTCTCTCTTAAATATCGCCTTTCTATACGATTTTCATTTTCATTCAAACAATGGATATAATAATATAAGCCCGATTGAGAAGGAAGTACTAAGAATCCCGGGGGAAGGAAATATTGTGATATCAGAGAGAGAGAAAGATAAAATGTGGACGCAAATTAAAGATAGTAGGAAAATGATATACAAAAAAATATTTAAAAACTCTACACATATTTATTTAAATCTTAAAAATCCTATAAAAAAAAATTCCGAATTTAAGAAAAAATGTTAAAGTCTTTGAGTATTCCTGAATAATGTTCTCTGCACACATTTCGTAATGTAAGTTCTAAATAAAACTGAAGAAGGCTTGTAATTTCTTTAAAATTTTAAATATAAACTCTTTAAAAAAAACACTCCCTTGCACTTGGATAATCCCAGCATGGCATAAATGTAAACAGTATAATGAATTTACATAGCATATGGTTGCAGTTTGGCGAATCTGTTGCATATGCATGAGAAAGGTTGACTCCATTGTAAGGCAAAAAATTACAAAATATATATAAAAAAAATTAAATACGCCCACATAAATTAACGAGTATTTTATTTACAACCAATCGACACTTTTACCGCACTGCTCTCCTTTGTCATCATTTTTGTTTTTTTGTTCAGATTTTTATTTTTATTGGCGTATAAATTTTAATGGCATTTTAATTTGCTCGGCACCTTACGCCCCATTTGCATAACTTTTTGCAACAATGAGTTAATTTGCTCCTTTTTAGTCACAGCGGCTGCCGCCGCCGCCGCCGACTCGTGCTACGTTTTAAATTTAACGTTCAATTAAATTTTATTGTTTCGTACATAATGAAGAAATAAAATGCGCCGCCGGGCAACAGCAGCAGCCGCAGCAGCAGCAACAACAACAACTGAGGCAACTGGCGGAGGCCTTACTGCAGCATGTCCAATCGAGCGACGCCACCAAATTGTTGCATGCCTCGGCGCTGACCTTCGAATTTGGTTTTTGGCTCTTGGTTTTGACTACATTCGAGTGCGCTGCACTTGATTTTTCAATTTTGGTTTTAAGCGATACCCGGCCACGGTTCAAAAGTGGGAATATTCCACATGCGAACAAAATTATTTACTTTTGTTACATTTTACAAAAATCAAATTTTTTATTTATGTCCAAGACTGGAACTAATTTCCAATTTAAATTCCAAAGATTTTAAATATTTAATAAATAAGTGTTGTATTGAATATAATCGAAATCGTTTAAGTCATAAATAATACTTAATACACGGGTTTATTTTAATAAAATTATATATAATTATATAAAAACTTGTCCAATATAAATATAAGACAAAAAATAATGATATACGTCTATCATATATTTATTAAAATAAAATAACCCAGCTAAATTCATTAAATGTTTTTTAAGGTCGCTTTAAAATTAAAGTTTTGGTTCATAAACTAATTGTTCGTTTCAAGGTTAGTTAGGTTAAGTTCGAACCGTTTTCAGGTTGTTGACCTGACCAGCTAAGTCCATTATAATAATAATATCGTGAAATCTATTAGAAAAAATATCCACCTGAAAATATATTGTCAAAAAGGAACATGCCAATTTTTACTCTAAATACAGCAGACAGGTCTTAAGATATATTAATATATTTTTTAACTATCTATCATTTTTATAAATAAATCCATCATACTGACAGCTCTAATTTTCAGGAAGATGATAAATATAAATCGCGCTAATTATATCAAAATTTTAGGCTTATGAATTATGTACTTAAGAACTTAACAACAATTTATATAATCTTAAAAATATAATAAAATATATTATGCCTCGAAACTCTTGTATTTATCCAATACTTTTGCAAAAAAGCTTAAATATTTTTGGGTGCTGGTATTTCATAGCCTTGCATTTGGCAACACTGAGTATGCATTCCAATTTTTTTTGTTGGTTTTTTTGGTTTTTCAATTTTGCTGAGTTTGTTGTGGTATTTGCCTTATGTCTGGTTGGCAGGCAGGTAACGCCCCATTCATTTGGAGGCCCAATCCAGACAATCATTTGTTAATTATGCGTATTATTTGCAACATATTTTGTAGCTGCCTCGATCAGAGATTGAGCATGTAATTTAAAATCCGAACCAGCTTCCATTGGCTTTTTTCAACAAAATGGATGAAAGACCTAAATATAAAATTGGCCAGCGGCAAGTAAAATATTTCTATAAAATTGCGTATACGCCGTGTGTGTGCAGCGCAAGGCCCTTTAACAAGAGTTAACTAAATTTATATTTATTGTGCTGCGGCGGCGGCCGCGGGTGCAGTAGCAAATAAATATTTCAAAATAGTTGATGATTTCAACAGGCGAAATTACTTTACTTTTTTTTTATTTCATTGTATTGTGTGTTTCTCTTTTAATATTTCCGGCTGCAGACTCCCCACGAAGCGCACGCATTTTAATGATAACATTTTTGGCTTTGATTTGATTGCTTGCGACGTGGCTCATGACTAAATTGCGTTTCAGTTGTGGTTTAATGAACTTGGCCAAATGGCAAGGACATGTACAGCACGTTTGTCGGTGGTTTCAGTGGCTCAGTGGTTCAGTGGCGCCAAATTATCGATTAACATGCACCGTTTCGCTTGTCAGTAATCAATTAAAACTGGGCAGCACCACCGGCTGCTTTGGCCACGTTAAGCAAATGCGTCAACATGCAGCGGCTAAATTAATGATGATAGCTTTGCTAAGTTTAATCTGCCAAAATTCACAAAACGCAAATATCAAATATCATGTGATTTCATATCCATCTGGCAATTTGGCAGAAAACCAAAACGCCCACAGCTGCAATTCCGGCTAAAGACAAAAGCCATAAATAATAATTTTGCACGTTACGCATTGTTTTCTAATTACTCAACTTGAACTTGGTGTTATTCAAGCGTTTATTTCAATATTTGTTTATAATTGGTAATTGTATTATACCTATTTATAAAGCTGACCTTTTCCGTTCTTAAGTCTCAGCCACCAGCTACTGATTCAAAGGCCGAGCAATTAACAATTTGCCAATGTTAAGTGCAAGTCTTTGGCGTTTTTTTGCTATCATCTTCTTTTTTATTTTTATTTTATTATTTTTTTTTTTTTTTTTCAGATATGTACATTAAGTTTTGGCCATCTAATGATACAAAGTCATATTACTAATCGCAATGATAATGATCTTACTAGCATTGTTGTCATTTCATATATACCCTGTAGCTGAAAGTACGCAGATAATGAGAGTATAATAATGCCATTCACTCATTTATTTTTGTATAATATATTTATTTGACAGTGTTTTTTGGCTGTATATTTGGATTTTTATTATTTCTGTCTTTAAACTTACAAGCTCATAGTTATCATTATCAAAAAAATACAACAAATATTTTCCAAATACACTTTTTATCTTGATTTGTAGCTTATTTTATCAATTGAGTTTTTGAGCTTTTTAATTCTTAATGTACTGCAATAGATACTAGCTTTCAAAAAATGTTTACCATTAAAAACATTTTAAATTAATAATTTTTGTTGGTCTTTGATTATTTTCGAAATTGATTAAATACAATTTGTTTGGTATTTTTTTAAGAATTTTATACATAATTATAGAACGAATCGAACTAAGCACGGGGTATTATCTCGTCTTCTTAGAACCTTATCTAAATAATTTCAACAAATTTTATTATATTTTGTTATTGCTCTATGGTATTTATTTCTTGTCAGACACACAATTAAAAGCGATTACAGTTTTTCGATTTTGCTCCACACCAAAATAGCTTTAAGATGTGCAAATTGCTTTGAATTGAGTTGTTTGAATAGTCAGTGAATATTATGAATAAGTATAGATGTGATGCTCGTGCTGAGGCTGATGCTGGCAACAGGAAACCCCCTTGCAAATGTTGGAATGAAGAGTTTGTTTAGCTAATGAATAAACCTGGCGAACATAAAATTTCTTATGCAAATATCAAATATGTGGAATGCCAATAATGTAAATATCTCCGAGCTACAGGTTAAGGTTCAAATTGTTGGCTGATGCTTGGGCGTAAGGTATTTTCAATGTACCATATCCATCAATCCACAAACACCATCTATAATTAACTATAAATATTTATTAAATCAAGACGCACAAATGTGCCAACTGCCTAATTTATGGTGAAAGTGCTTTTTTTATCCATGTCTCTACATCGCATTTATATAACAATACGTAAATAAGTATATTTTTATTGAATTAAATTAATTTAAATGAGCTTCGGCTTAGCTCAAATTAATTTAGACAAACGGCCGACGATTAACGCATATCCAAGAAGAAGAAGAAAAGCCGAGCAAATTAGTCAACGCAAAGTTTTAACAAAATATTGCTGAATATTCAAATGACACTAGGCGCAAATTGCGCTTGTATTAATATTGAAAAAGAGCTGGAAAAAAAACCTCAGAGCTAATTTCTTTAGAGTCAAAAAATTCGATTTTAAAATTAAATTAAGAAGAATTGGCAGGATAAAAAAATCTGTGAAAGTACATTAGAGCAGTAAGTTATTAATAGGCTAGATTAAATTTAAATGTAGTGTTTTAAAACAACAACAAAATTAATAACCAGCATTTAAATATGAAAGCTCACTTATTTAATCATAATCATACTTATCATACTTATTTAATCATAAAATTGCTTTAACCATTTGAATATTTTACTTACTGCTCGATTTTATGGCCTCACTTAAAGCTTTAAAGTCTGCGTAAAATTGTTTGAAATATCTTGTTCATATTTTAAGCAGATACAATTTGTATCTAGTGCATATAAAGTATGAGATTGTTGTCTTTCACATTGTTTTTTAGGAATAGAAAGACGCCAATCAATCTTTCGCTTAAAGCCAACTTTATACCACAGATACCTTACTCTTGTTCTAAGACCTTTGTTGTTATAGCTCACTAGAAGAATAATTTATCCCTTAATTTAGCCGCTTTCAGCCCATGTCATTGCGACTTTTACAAACAGATGAGTAAACCAAATTGCTTAGCACGCTCACACAGTCAAAAGAAAAAACCAAATAAAAAATGCAAAGTTAACTTGACTTCTAGAGTACTTGAGCATGTTAAAAATAGATAGTCCCCTTTAAGCGTAAGTACGTACATATTTCTCAGTGGGCCTCAGCTTCATCAACATTCTTGCTGTGGCGTACTTCCGATTGCCTATTTGGAAACAGAACAAAAGAGCTGCCTGGCTGGGTCGGGCCTGAGACAAATTTCAGTGTCAGACACCAAATTTGAGACAAGTGCGCAGCTCGCAAGATGAAGATGAAACGCCATGCGAAACAGGAACCGAAACACACCAAACACATGACATAAGAAGAAATATGATAATACATATTTCGACGGTTGTAGCGCAATGGAACACTTGCCTCATTGTAATGGGTCTCCGTTGGCGGGCACGACTTGACCTCAGCGTGTTAATTGCTCTTTTCCACACCGGGCTCCGCCAACTGTTAATCTCTGCCTAAATGCGTACAGCCGGAGGCTGCTCGCTGCCTTACAGCTAATGTTAATGTTAATCTTAATGTTAATGTGTATGTGTGTGTGTGTCTGTTGTTGTGTGTTTCGTGTTTCGCCCTTTTCTTGTAGTCGCACTTGTCTTGTACGACGTTGCTACCAATTGCGCGTGTAATTGACCTCGCATTTATCTGCGTCCACTTGACCACTTTTCTTCAACTCTTTTGACCCAAACGTGAGTTTTTCTACTTGTTGTTATTTTTTTTTTCCTGGCGGAAATTGGATTTGAACTGCCCTTTGTGTTTATGGTTGTTGTTACACTGTTACAAGAATAATTGAGCTGCGCAATGTTATGTGTTTTTTTATTTGGTGTCTAGTTAAAAATTAAAGCATGTAATGGGTGCGCAATGTCAATAGCTATCAATTATTTATATTAATTGTTGCCTTACTGTTGTACAAATTGGCAGTTGGATGGCTTCATTTCATACGAAATACTTTGAAATTCTTTAATACTTGCTATAGTTGAAATGCTACATTTTAAAGGGTATCGTTTCACTAATAATGAATACTTGTTTACTTTTTATATTCGTTTCTTTTTAATATAGTTTCGAGTTTCTGCGAAAAGAAGACATTTGTTGTTGTGACCTGCCTTGTTTTAACACAATAAAAAATCTCACGCTGAAATGTTTTTTGGTTCTCTTAAATTTCCTAATTTAAATTATATAAAAAATGTTGCATACTTTAAAGCAACTGCGTAAATGTTGAGCTCACACTGAGCCTAAAAGACGGCAACATTTTATTATTTTATTAGTACGAGACATATATGCAAATTATTTAACATTTTAAATAAATTCCCTAAATAAATAAATATTTTAAAAACTATTATTCATATTATAATACTACGCATTTTGCCTTCAAGATTGAAAAAATAGCTTACATGTTGATATCTCAATTTTCACGTTGTCTAGATACTTCGAAACACGTAGAGTAATTTAATTATTTAATTTTAAATTTTAACATGACTAGAACAAAGACAAAATTAAGAGCAAGTAAGAACGCTGCAGTCGGGCGTTACCGACTGCGTTATACTCGTTCACGTTTATTATTCACAATTATTATTGTTATTTTGAAAATTGCCGGTATTTTGTAATTTGTGCGATGAGGGGCTGACTAGCTTTAAAACTGTGCGAGATTTCTATTTTTCTATTTTTGCGATTTGTAAGGCGGAAGTTGGCGCTGGTGGAAATTTTGAAAAAAAAATTGCGTTCATCCGGAGGGACAGACGGATAGCAAGACTTTGCACAAACCCAATATACCAGTTTCACTTCGTGAACGATTTAAGCAGTTTAATTTTTAAAAGATCTGTATTATTTAAATGAAATTATTTGCAATGTATTATTGGGGCATTATTCATACTGAAATTTCAAAAAGGATCTTATTTACTAAAACAAATATTTCTGAAAATTTAATGAACTCTATTGTTGCAGTAACATAGTAAATTCAATTTACAATAGAGCCCAGTCAAGTAAAACTAATTCGTAAATTTTTCGAGGGTCAACAAAAGTCAACAACAAGCAAATTTTGTAATTGTGTTGGGAAGCATTTTAGCTTACAAAATACTTGAATATCTTTCGAGGGATATACGCAGATGACTAAAGTATTGATTGAAGGATGTGTGACGATATGTTAATCGGCTAAGCTAATAAGTACAACAAAAAACTGCATGACAGCTGTCAAAAGCAGTTTCAAAAGGCCAAAGGAGAATTCTTGAAGTGGCTCATAAATGAGTTGCAGCAGCAACATGTCAGCTGGAATATACACAATGTAAATTCTTCTTCTTCTTCTAGCCCTTGCTGTATGTAGTTATGCATTTTAGGGCTCAGCTCCTTCTGGGCTGCTTGAAGTGAGCATCTGCTGTTCGGCATACAATTTCTGTACGGGATGCCGCCGCAGGAGCGCCTTGAAAATAAATAAACAAGGGCCAAAGAGCTGCGAACACACGTCTCGTATCGATACATTTGGCACACTTTCCGAGAGCGGCATAAGTATTCCATATGCGGCATAAGTATTTGGTAAAGTCTGATGGCAGTTGGGGCGGATGGGGGGAGGGCGGGGGTTACAAGTACAAGGATACAAGACGCAGTCGCAGAGCGCACCACATGGCTGCCAAAGATGTCGATAAGACGTGCGAATAAGGGGACATGTGCGCACACATAAAAGTACACATATGAAGGCAATGTCCGAACAACTGCGAGGGGCTCCATGGGGGCAGTTGGGGGGGAGTGAAGAGAGGGCGGAGAGGTAAGTACTCGGTAATACGCTTACACATTCATAAACATGAGAATTCCAGCAAT
>SCDS01002473.1:1345-15639 GCA_004149465.1 Drosophila nigromelanica
AAAGAAATAATAAAGAAATAAAGAAAATAAAGAAATATTTAAATAAGTAATAATTAATCTAAAGCAATTTGTTACTGACAATTATTAAAATGTTGTTTTTAAATAATAATAATTAAAATCATAACAATTTAATTAAAATATCATGAAATAAGTATATTAGTATTATAATTATAGTTACCTCTGTTTACACAGAAAATCTTTATTTTTGAGCCATTATTCCTATAGAAGGGTATTATTTAATGGTTCGATGCAAAGAATTTCAAAATTTGGTTGGGATACTTTTAAAAACAAAAAATGTATGCAAAAGCTAGTTTGTCGACCGATTGTTCCAATGTCAGCTATATGATATAGTGAACAGATCCGGCCGACTCGGCAATATGTAAAATTTGGAGACTGGTTTGCAAAGAAACAGATTATAAGGTGGGCAAAATTAAATTACCTCATCATATTTAATTTCCCATAAAATACCATTTATCAAATATGGACTCGTTTTCTGATACTGATAAAAATTTACGTACTTTCTGATTATTCAAATTAACAATTTTTCAGACAGTAATAAAATCAATGCAATTTTACTATAATAATATTTATAATAATTAATATTTATTTCGATAACGTATGGAAAGAAACTCCTTAAATATAAAGAGTTGCATACTCAAAGAAAGCTTCTAAAATTAATTCAGGGGACAAAGGGTAGAGATATGGTATGGAACTCTCTCATAGTTGTCACATTGCCGATGGCCCAAATTTATAATTTATCTGAAGGTGGTTAAAGTTCATACTAATTGAGCATTAGCAGCTATAGTTGAGTTGATTTATGACTTGTCGCTTTGTTTTAACTGCTTTGAATAGCCACAAAGGCATCTTTCAAACTGCGCCAAGAAACCAAGTTCAACCTGAATCCTGAGCCTTGAGCCTTGAGCCTTGAGCCGCCCAAGCCAAACCCAACTATTGTTGAAATTTCTATGCAAGAAGGCTGACAAAGATTCTGAGACGCAGTCAAAAAAAAAAAGAAGCAGCTTAGACCGAGGCAAAGGCCAAACTTAAGGCGTAAATTTTGCACACACACAACTAGACAAACAAAACAAAAAATTGCGGGGATGTTCGACTATCAGTTACCCAGCAGCCAAGTAGGAATTTTCTTTATATTATTTTGAAATTCTTTGTCCATTGGAATTTAGTGGATTTAAAACTAACGTTTAAATTAGTGATTATATAATATATATTTAAGAAAAATAAGCAGTAGTATTAAAATAATCTTCAAATTATTATTCACCTGTACATACCAAATTTTGGGTCCCTAGCTCTTTTCATCTCCTAGACATGCTTAAAAATCACACAGTTGATCGATATTTATCGATTGTTTTGTGAAAATTGTCGAAATTATTGCTAGTTGGAAATAAACTCAACTGCAACAAACTTTAAAGAAGTTTTACGTTTATTTTTCATGAAATCGATGATTATCGATTTCTACGTTGTACGTAAATCAAGTAAAAACCTAAACAAAATCTGGCTTATTTAAATATTTCTAAACTTAAAAACAAAGTTATTGTTTTTAAAACGTTTTTTATAAACCCAATATCCCGAAATATTAGATTTATATACAGTACTCAAGTACTCATGTTTTATTTAAATTAGTCAGATATTTTGTACATAACTGAACTACACTCTTTAGCGACCGTTTTGTAGGTATAGGGTATGCGGTTGGGTTGGGTTGGGTTGGCTTGGTTCGTAACGATAAAAGTTTTGCGTTGAATGCGCTAGTTGACTTTTATGATCGAATCGCGACGAATTGAATCGAACGTGAATTATGACCCGGAATTTCAATGAAATTGCACAGCTGGCTCGTTTCCCATTTGGGGTGATAACCGTTCACTTGATTTATGGTTGGGTCTATGTTTTGGTTGCTTTTTTGCTGCAGCTGCTTCACTGCTGTCGGCCATGGATCTAACGGCGGATCCGTGCGAAGATTTCTTTCAATTTGCGTGCGGCACATGGAACAAGGTGCATCCGATACCCGAGGATCGCAGCTCGATCAGCACCTTTGAGGTGGGTTGGCGACTCCCGGAAAGTGGCTGATCGAAGCTAATATGCCACGTTTATACTCGTTACAACAGGTGCTCTCCGATCAGCAGCAATTGGTCCTACGTGGCGTTTTGGAGGAACCGATCGATGATCGCGACAATGCGGCCACGATCAAGGCGAAGACCTTCTTCAAGAGCTGCATGGACCTACGTGAGTCCAGTTGTCAATTCAATACATATTCTGATAATTATTGCCAATTACCCAATCCCAAATGTCCAGCCCAGATACGCAAGATCGGCGTTGGCCGCCTGAAGCAGGTGCTCCGCTCGCTGGGCGGTTGGCCCGTGATCGAGTCCGATTGGCAGCCGCCGGCTCAGCTGTCCGTGGAGCAGCTGATGGGGCAGCTGCGTCTCAACTACAGCGAGTCGGTGCTGATCGAGCTGTATGTGGGCGCCGATGACAAGAACAGCTCGGTGAACATCATCCAGATGGACCAGCTGCAGTACGCGCTGCCCTCGCGCGACTATTACCTGAAGCCGAGCAGCGCCAACGATCGGAAGGCGTATCACAAGTACATGACACAGATCTCGCTGCTGCTGGGCGCCAATCCGGCGACGGCGGCCGACGAGCTGCAGCAGGTGGTGCTCTTCGAGACGCAGCTGGTGAACGTCTCCCTGGCCGAGGCGGACCGTCACGACACGAGCGTCGTCTATCGCAAGCTGTTGCTGCCGGAGCTGCAGCAGCTGGTGCCGGAGCTCAACTGGACGCAGTATTTGCAGACGGCGCTGGGCGCGGACATTCAACTGCAGCCGGAGGAGCCGCTGGTCACCTACGGCCTGGCCTACCTGACCGAAATGGGTCGCATAATGGAGCGCACCGATCGCCGGGTGATCCACAACTATATGCTGTGGCGGCTGGTCATGTCGCTGATGACGCACATGATCGATGAGTATCAGCGGGAGCGTGTCGAGTTCCGCAAGATCCTGATGGGCATTCAATCGGAGCGGACACGCTGGTCCCAGTGCGTCGAGTGGACCAACAAGAAACTGGGCGTCGCTGTCGGCGCCCTCTTCATACGGGATAACTTCAACCAGGATAGCAAAGAGGTCGCCTTGGAGATGATCCACAACATACGGGCGGCATTCAACGAGCTCCTGGCCGAGAACCATTGGATGGACGACGAGACTCGCGCGGTGGCCAAAGAGAAGGCGGACTCGATGAACGAGCGCATTGTAGGTGCCGCGGCCAGTTTCTCTTGTGCCCCGCTCCAACTAATCCTTTCTCCTTTCTCCTTTCGCTTTTGTTCAATCCTCAACCTAGCTTACAATCGTGCCGGACAACTTCGTCAACAATGTGCTGAGCATTTTGCAGTGGGAATCGGAGAAGGTACTGCACCTGCTGCGCCAGCCGGTCGATAAGGAGAAGTGGACCACAGAGCCGGCGGTGGTTAATGCCTTCTACAATCCCAACAAGAATGACATAGGTGGGTAGACACTTATATATATGTATATATAGTTGTAGGTATATAGGCGTAGGTATCCCCTACACCGTACAACCTACACTCTATACTCTACACCCAACATTATACACCCTAGACCATACACACACTATACCTTACACCATATACCCTACACCCTACACTTTACATACTCTAGAACCTGCAACCTATAACGTATACCTTACACCCTACACTTACACTTTTAGGCTTAAACCCTATCCCCTACACCCCAAATCCTACAGCCCACACCCTTACACCTTACACCCAACACCCTAAACCCCATACCCTACACCCTTTACCCCACACCCTACACTCTGAACTTTACACTCTACAACCTACAACCTATACCTTACACTTTACACCCTACACCTTACACCCCACACCCTACTCCCGATACCTTACATCCTACATACTACACCATACGTTCTACACTCTACACTTTACACCCTACAACCTACACCCTACATCCCTTACACTCTTAAACTCAAACCCTACACCCTAAACTAACTCACTCTAACTAAACTCCACACTCTACAGTCTATACCTTGCACCCTACATCCGCGACCCTTTATACCGTACACCCTGTACCTATGGGTTTACACATTCATAAAGTTTCATTGCGCTCTTCAACCTTTAATCCTCGTCTAGTTTTCCCGGCGGGCATCCTGCAGCCCTTGTTCTACAGTCAGCATTTTCCCAAGTCGCTGAACTACGGCGGCATCGGCGTGGTGATCGGTCATGAGATCACCCATGGCTTCGATGACAAGGGTCGGCAGTTCGACAAGGAGGGCAACATGATGCAGTGGTGGAACAATGCCACAATTGAGGCATTTAGGGAGCGCACCCAATGCGTCATCGATCAGTATTCGCGTTACAAGATCAACGAGGTGGACATGTACATGGACGGGCGCATGACCCAGGGCGAGAATATAGCGGACAATGGCGGTCTCAAGCAGGCGTTCCGAGTGAGCATCGTGCAGCTGATCCCCAAGTGATCGCCAACTGATCCTCAACCGATCTTCTCTCGTTCTCCACCTTTTGCAGGCCTACAAACAGTGGGAGAAGCTGCATGGACGGGAACTTCAACTGCCGGCGCTGAATATGACGCACGATCAGCTATTTTTTCTCAACTATGCACAGATCTGGTGCGGCAGCATGCGTCCAGAGGATGCGCTAACCAAGATCCGATCCTCGGTCCACTCGCCCGGCTTCGTGCGCGTCCTGGGACCGCTATCGAACTCGCGCGACTTTGCGCACGCCTACAGCTGCTCCGTGGGCACCACCATGAATCCGGCGAACAAGTGCAGCGTTTGGTAGTCATGATCACGATCACGATCACGATCACGACAGCGTCACGATCACGTTCATGGTCAAGGTCATGATCAACATTTCGGTCGTAATCACGATCAACGTCAGGACCCTGTTTATGATTATATAATTATATACCGTATACTACAACATCATCAAATGAAGGGCGTCTAATATTTGTTCATAGTTGTTTTCTCTAGTTTACTTTTTTTTAAATTTTAATATTAATTTGTTGTTATAGCATCTATTATATAGCGCGATAATACGGACAGTATAAAATTATATATATGTACTATATAACTAATTGTATTTGAATTTGTATTGTAATTTGAACGCCATATCAAAGAGAAAACAACAACAAGCTGCTTCGTAGAGCAACGCCAACGCCCCCCCCCCCTCCCCGTTTGTTGCGGCACCCCCTCCCCCACAAACCCCAAGCCCCTTTACCCAGTAACCAGTTATCGGTAGCGTCCGACGAAAAAAAAAAAACAAAAATACATAAGCATCATTAATATTCTTAATAAAATAAAGTAAACGAAAACAAAACGAAACGAAATTAAATATTTGATAAGGCACGCAAATTGGCGCCTTGGATATCTAGAGTTTTGCATATGGAATGTATAATATAGCATCGGGTTTAGTCAACACTCGGATATTTAAAGTTAAGATTTCAAATATTTATTATACGAAGTTTCTAACTTGAAACTCTTTACCGTTTAAAAATGTTGCCATATTTGAATTTTCTTCTTGGGAGCAAGCTGCCAGCTGCCAAGCTTTTTTATTTATCATACATATTTTATCTTTTTGCTCAGTTGCAGTACTTGACTAATGCGCTTAGCGAAACTAACCCAAGTTCACAGATAACTTACTAAGCTCTTGGTCTGTTAATGGGGGCGTATTCGTTAAATCAACGGTTCTGATATGACTACATGATAACGGGACATTAGATGTACAACTAAAAGTTGAGGCGCAGCCAACTTAACGCATTGGCGTTGCCAGATCGTCAAGTTAATCCTTGTGTACTACAGGAATACATTTCCTATATTCTATCAACTTATTTTTCACATACAAACCATTCGAATCCAGCTAGTAAATACCCTATACAAAATTTGTTTAAAATCAAAAAAAAAACCTCAAATTTGAACATTTACGATATGTTTGTGCGATTTTATTCTTGCATATTTACGTTCAAGTGACATTCAGTTGCCCGACTTGAATGCTATGTACATATATATAGCTTAAATATAAGGCATATGTATATATATATATATATATATATCGGAATATATCTTGTATATGGTATATATTTTGTATAATTTCGCAGGGCCGCCGTTGGGGCGACGCACTAAAGCTATATATATAGGTCAATTCTAGAGCCTAGTTTGTCATAAGTATATGTATATCGTATATGGTTTACATCAATCGTATAACGAATATATATATATTGGTATAAAAACGTCTAGCAAAACACAGTCCGTTGTTAAAAGCGATATCGGGGTACTATCCCGTTCAACAATCAGTGGAAAAAATAAACAATAAAACAATTAAAATATGAGGAAAGAAATCACAAACAATCAATCAAACATTGGAAAGTCAGGGAAATATCATTGCAAGCCGCTGAAAGGTCGCTGAAAGCGTAATTCACACAACTAGCATCTATTGGAAGTTGATAGCCGCTGGAAAGATTGAGAAAAATCTCTGGAAAATTATAAAACGCCTTTCTATTCATCTTAACAATAACACAAATAGCACAAATAGTATTTTTAAGAAAGTAAAAGCTCTTGGCTGGAAGTTCCATAAATATTGCTGGAAGAGCACTGGAAACTGGAAGCTTGTTCAGTCCAGGATTGGTACAATGAGCTTAATTTGTGTTTAAAAAACAAAATACGTTTTTGGACAGTCACTGGAAAGTAGGTGGAAGTGCCAGACGAACTCAATTAAAATGTTTTAGAAACTGGAAGATAGTGAAAAATTACTGAAACTCTTTTGAAGAGTAAAGTTTCTAATACTGCAATCAGTTTTGTAAACTGAAAGCTACTGGAAAGAAAGCGAAAGAGCGAGAGGTTGTGCTGGAAGGTTGCCAAGTATGTATACAAAATGTTTTGGAAACTGAAAGCTACTGGAAAGTAACTGGAAGCCTATGAACGAGAAGAAGCACTTCACCCGTAGGTTTTTCATACTGAAAGCCACTGGAAAGCGACTGGAAGTCTTGGGAAGAGCAATAAGTGCGGCTGGAAGGTGACACAGGAGTTTTGGAAACTGGAAGCAACTGGAAAGTGACTGTAAGCCGTTGTAAGGTTGATGGGAAGTGTTTTTTTTTTCCGTTTGGTTAACTTTTGGTAAAATGCGAACTAGCGAGTTTTTCGAAACTGATATTCGCAAAGCTATTTTCCGGATAGCGTGTGTTCTGTTCGAGGATTAGCTCCACTCACAAGGAATACTGCGTCGTCTGCGTTGGGAACTTAAGAAAACATTCCGCGCGGAATTATCACACATGCTTATGCACTAAATGGATTACAGATGTAACGGGCCGTGTGTTAGGTACTTGGTGCAGTCGCTAGATGCGTAACGGACGAACGGACGCCCTGCCCGCCGCCGGATGCGGCTGCGACCAGCTCTGCTCGTCGGCGCTGGCAAAGATGAGATAGATGAAGTTGCCGGCAATATTGAGGAGGGCGGCCAGCCAGAAGACAATGTGCCACTGGGTGAGCGTCTCACGGTGATTGATGATCAGGCCGATGACGTAGGGCGCCAGGAAGCCGCAGATGTTCGCCGCCGAATTGGTGATGCCGTACATGGTGCCCGCATAGCGTGGACTGAGCGCAATGTGATTCATCTGATTGCCCGCGTAGACGGCGCCGCCAAAGGATCCAATCCCGGCCAGCATGAACGTGACCCACACCCAGTCGCAGCCCACATAGATGATGCCGATCAGACCCAGCGACGGCACCACCGAGGCAATGGTGTTCCACAGCTTGTACGAGTTGAGCAGCGTTATGTAGCGACGGGCGAGCATCCAATCCGCCAGCGTGGAGCACGCGATGCCCATGAACCAGGCGGTGAGGAAGGGCACCGCATTGAGCAGCGCATTCGATTGGATATCGAAGTGGAGGATGTTGCTCATGTACGTGGGCAGCTCCGTCAGCTGCGTGTAGAAGGCCCAACTCTGGCCGCACTGCGTCAGCAGGATGGCCCACAGGGGCACGCTGCCCAGCAGCGAGCACCACGGTATCGCATCCTGTTCGTGCTCCTGTCGCCGTCGGCGCTGCAGCTGCACCTGCACCTCCACCTGATCAGCATCCTGATCATCCTCCGCGTGCTCCTGCTCCTGCTCCCGCTCCCGATCCTGGTCGGGCTGCAGCGCCGCGTGCAGCGAACGTTCGATGTAGGCGCGCTCCTTGCGCGAGATGCGCGGATGCTCGCTGGGCTTGTCGTACACCAGGTACATCCACAGCACAAACCACACCAAGCCGAGCAGTCCAAAGATGTAGAACGCCGACGGCCAGCCGCCGAGAAAGTTCTGCGAGCAGAGCCAGCCCGTCAGCGGCATCGAGATGACGGTGCCAATATTGGACCCGGCATAGACAATGGCGGCGAACTTGTTGCGCTCCAGCGGCGGTATCCAATGCGCCAGCATCGCGTGCATCGCCGGATAGGTGACGCCCTCGCCCATGCCCTCCAGTATGCGCACCAGCACCAGCAGCGGCAGATCCCAGTGCGCCGCCATCGGCGTGAGCAGCGTAAAGATTGCCGTGACGAGGACACCATAGCCATAGATGCGTTTGCCGCCGAGCAGCTCGGCCATGCGGCCGCCGGGCACCTGGGTGAGCACGTAGCCATAGAAGAAGCTGCCCAGCACCAGGCCCTGGGTGGCCTCGTCCCACACAAACTCGCCCTCGGCCAGCGGTGGCGGCGGCGGCGGCGGACGCCAAAACTGCTGCAGCGTATTGTTCGGGGAGGGAGTCGGCGCCGGAGGCAGCGGACACGTATCGTTGGCCACCACGGAGCTATTGGTGTGCGACCGAGAGATTCACGCGCATGGCGTAGACCACGGCGAAGCCCAGGAAACCCATCAGGCCAAAGATGTGGCGCGTCTTCAGGCAGCCATCCTCGCCAGCGTCCGCATCAGCTGCAACGGCAATTTTACCAAAAGTTGGCATTGGATTTTAGGGAGGGGGGCGTACCAAAAATAAACCCACCTGTGATGAGCGGCCTGTGACCGTCGCAGAACGCCTGCCGCTCGTCATCCGCCTCCGTGTCGTCATCGTCCGCATCTCCGTCCGCATCGGAGGCGCCACCTATCGCATTGCCATAGTAACAGGCGGCGTCGCGCGACTCGTCCGTCCATCTGTACGGCGGCATCTGTGCTCTCAACTTGCCACCTGGATTTCAAATGTTTGCCGTGTTTTTTTTTTATGTTGTTGCGAATTTGATTTGTACTCTATTATTTTGTTTTGTTTTTGTAATTTGGTTTTAGTTCTTGTGCAATTATTGCCAGCACATTTTCTCTTTTGCTTTTCCTAACAGTAGCAGCAGCAGCAGCAGCGACGACAACGTTGGCCGAAAGACAACTCACCAACAGCTGGATCAGGCAGCGACTGAAGCGATGCGTCGCCAGCAGCAGCAACAGCAGCAGCAGCAGCACATAACAAAAGCAACAACTAAGTCTAAACAACAAAAAGTGCGATATAACTGTTATGGCTGTTATTGTCTTTGCTGTTGCTGCCATTCTTGTTGTTGTTGTTGTTGTTGGTGTGCTAACCAGTCAATCAGTCACTCTGCACACTCTCTATTGCTATATACGCGCGCTCTCTCTCTCTCTCTCTCCCTTACTCTCGCGTAGTCAGCAGCTTTGGTTGGGAAAGTAGAGCAGCAGCAACTACAAAATAAAAAAGAGCAACTACAACAAGTGAATGGCTTCATAATTTGGCGCTCTCTCTCTCGCTCCCACACGCTCTCTGCGTCATTTAACTTGCTGAATTTGAAGCGGAGGCGCTTTGGCGGACTTGTAAAAGTTCAACAAATACTTGGCCATTGTTTACATTCAGTTTTAATTCCCACACACATACACACACACACACATGCATACACATGCATGTGCATACTGTGTGTGGCTGTAAGTGCGCAGTTTAAATGAATATTCAGAATGAGGTATACAGAGCCTTGAATACCCTCATTAGCGAAACAAAATTAAATGAACTTTCAACTTGTTATAATTAAACAAAAGCTTAAGCTTATTTAAAAGTGTGTATCGAGAATTTGTATACATATGTATGTATGTACGAATATGTACATACATACATATATGTATGTATGTATTTACAGTAGTCACAGAGTATAGCAATTATTTTATAATTTTAAATTAATAGAATTATTTTGCTATAAACCAGTTTTTATGAATATTTTTCTGTAACCTCTTATAAAATATATGTATGTATTTGTACAATACAATTTTACTTTTGTATATGGCAAGAGTATATTTATTTATAGTTCAGATTTTTGCATGTTTTTATGGAAGGGAATTCAATTCGACTTGAATATGTTAGATTGTAAAATAAACGCATTATTCTCTATTTTTCTATAATTATATATGTAGACTAAAAGTCGTTAAATGCCTCACAGATAAAGCTCTTTATCAAATAACTCGCGCTGACTCGTCATTAATTTATTTTTCAACACACAAAAAAAATATTTTAAAATAAATGTATGTAGATAATAAGGTCTCAACTTCTAAAAGTACATACATATAACGATCGCTTTTGGTGGGGCAACAAAAGTTTCGACTAGTTCAATTTAGTGTAGTAGAAAATGGAAAAATTATGAAAATTATACTTCTCAATTTATAATTTTAATATGTTATAAAACGGGATTTATAGAGCTTAACTGAACTGAACTATTAGCAAACAAATAATTTGTATAATTTGTAACAACTGCTTGAATGGAATACAAAATTAATTAGACAGATATTGTTAATCAGAGAACTGATAAAAAGTGCTTCGTTATTTTTGGGTGAGGGCAACGAACCGGCTGTGAAAACAGACACACACCCCCTAAAAAATGAAAGAAGAGAGCGGGTAGCTGCACTACGCATGTCTGTGGCAAGTAGAGGACTTCCTGTTGCTGCTAATCCCAGATAGGACGCGTCCTCAGCATGTCCTCAGTGCATGTATTGAACAACGAATAAAAATATCATTAAATGCATTTAACAGGTTCAGATAAATTCTACGTGATAGATCCAGAAATTGCGCTCAGTTAGCGAAAATGGTGCCGACGGCGAACACGATGATCTTCCGCTTCTGGTTAATGGTCAGGGTCTCGTAGTGATAGCCCTTGACGATCTTCACATCGTTGCGAGCGGCATCGAAGGCGTCCTTGATCGGCGCCAGGTCGACGTTATAGCAGTTGAACATGAATACGCTGTTCCTGAGCAGGGCGCACACCTCGTACGCGCAGGAGAGCTTCTCGTTCCAGATGCTCACCGAGCCGTAGGCGATCGTTTCTTTGGCGTTCACCACGGTGGCGTCCTTGGCCGTGCGGAATGTGTGCATGGTGATGACGCCAGTGGGCCCCTCGCCCAGGAAATTGTGCGTCAGATCGTTGACCAGAATCGGTGAACAGTTCGCCGGCACCGTTTTCGGATTGCCCACGATCGTCTCGGCATTGAGCGCCTGCAGTTTGGCCAGGGTGCGCACATAGTTGGGATGGCTGGACACCTGCGGATCGAGCGCCACCAGGCGGCTCTTCAAACGCTCGATGAACGCGTCGCGCACGCTCTCCTGGATCAGCACTGTGGCGACGGCGCCCTCTTCAAACGGATTGCTCACCGAGGCGAGCACAAAGAGCACGGCACAGTTCAAGTCGCCGTCATCGAACACGATCATCCACGCGTACTTCGCCTTGTCTTGCGGCTCGCCGCCGCCCAGTGTGCTGGCCGATGGAGTGGCATGCGGGGAGCTGCCCTCGTCGATAACCGCTGGCAGCTGCAAACGGGAGAGGTGTCAAAGGTTAAGTGCTGACTGTCCGGTAGCTACTTACGGCCACCTTGCGCTCCTGCACGCACTTTAGGTTGTGTACCATGCTGTAGGTGATCATGGGATTTAGCACAGGGGGATAATTCGTTAAATCGGTATTCTGATCCTCCGTCCTTTGCTTGGACATGCTGCACACTATATTGCCAACTAGTTCACAGTGGTTCAATTTCCAGAGAGAGCAGGGCGGAGCGCCTTATCTATTCTCGCGTGTTCCCTCTCTTTTGTTCGCGCAGCAACTGATATCATGCGCAGAGTTGCCAGATCGCGTATTTTATTTTGAAAATTTGTATTCTAATAAATTTGTTTGGCTAGTGGAAAATTTGAAATATATATATAGAAAAAAATAACGTATAATTTGTCTAAACATGACATTTAGTGCTTATTTATAATATTCTTTTATTTCCATTAGCATGCGATATCTATTAGTGTTGTGTGTTTTCACTACGCATCCTCAATATATGATGTTTCCATTAGAGTTCAGCGTCCACTTCCACTTCGAATTTCCCGTGCAAAGTATGGTCGAGAAAAGAAGTCTAACATTGAGTAAAACTATCGATGACATGATGGGGACTTGTAGTAAAATATATTCGTATTCAATTTGATAGGTAATCGATAGCAAGGAACGCTACACAACGTTTGTGTCTTAAATTTTTATTAATTTTAGGCAATATAAATACTTAAAGCCAGAAAAAAGATTTCTTGTGCCAAACTTTATAAATTTGGCAAACTAAACTAAACTATGACCTATTTATGCTGAAAAAGGAAGTATTTGCTAGGCTATTTTAACTATCAAGCTAGTTGTCGTTATTTTGATGCAAACAGAATTTCGAAATTTTGACTCCACAATGCCGAGATCACAAAAATCAGTGGCTCATTCGTAAAAATGAACTATTAACTATCGATACATCGGTGTGCATTAGAACAGCTGGCGCCAGCGCTTTACAGCACTTATTTTGCTCGCACTGCGCAGCACAGGTCGCGATTACGCCACCGCAACGACGACGTCGACGTCGCTGGGGGTCGGTTCGCGTTGGAAGTTGTGTTGTCTTTTTCTTTTTTTTTTTTGTTGTTTTCTTGCTGTCGATTGGCGCTGCCCCATGCACAGTTCGCATTCAGATTCAAATTGAATACGCTCGTGCGCTGTTCGCGTAGCTCCGCCACAATACGTCTTTTTTTAGTGTTCAACTTTAAAATTATTTGATTAAGTGTTGCACTCTTTGTTATTGTTGTTGCTCGTGCTGTTTTTGTTATTATTATTATTGGTGTTTACGCCCTAAAAATCAAAATCGGTTTCTGCAAAAAATAACGGGGCATCTCAGTCGCAATCAACGTAATCTGAGCGAGATAGAAGACCAACAAGTGCGCGTTGCAATTGCATTCAGCGGATTCTGTTTGTGTGTGTCGTCTTTGCATTTGTGTGTGTGTGTGTGTGAGTGTATTGTTTTGTTGTTGTTTTTGGCAGCGAGTGCGTTCAACCAATTGAAAGTGAATCGCAAATCAAAATAGAATTTGACAACAACAAAAGCAGAAAGAAAAAGGAAACACAGCACACAAAACGTTTCGAAAGTAGAACAGTTTAAAATATTCGCACAAAAATAAAAAATAACAGCTGGCAGAAAGCAAACAGCGGACAGAAGGCAACAAGCAGCGAATCGAGCAGAGACGTCAGCAGCGACAGCGACGCTTTGGCTTTTGTCGTTTGCTTCTGTTAACAACAGGTTGAACGTAACTTTTTTTCTTCTTAATATTCGGACTGTGTGTGGGCTGCTGCGCAGCTGCATTTGCATTTATTAGCGGCAAGAAGAAGAACGAGCAGTAAAGCCGCAAAAGATGACCGACTTAAACGAAATTATGGGCTCGCAATTCGTGCGCGTCAAGGTAAATATGAGTGGGCGATGTGCGAGGAGTTGCAGGTGGGTGCGAAGCCAGGCAAATAGCAAACAACTTCCGCTCACTTGTCGGGCTGCCCGCCGTCCAGTGTTAGACAGCGCAGCTCAGGTTCGGCTCAGCCGCGCCTTAGTCTGCCAGTGTTGCAACGCCGCCCCGCTGCTCATTAGCACATGACGCAGCGACTGAGCAGCAACTGAGCAGCAACTGAGACGCTGGCGTCGGTGACGGCCAACCGCAATTGCCATTCGATATGTTGCGTCTTCTGTGGCAGCCAATTTGCAACTTCAGCCGCTGCCGGCGTCGCTGTGGGGCTTCATTTGAGCCGCTTACTCAATAGGCAAACGGCAATAACTTAAACTGGATGAAAAAAAAAAACTTTCCATAGCCACAATTCTACACCTTTCTATGTCTGTCTCGTTCTCTCTTTTGCGCAGGTCGTCGCCTTTGTGCACTTCTTTTTCGTCTCGAATGCGATGCTGGGCAGTTGGGGCCACGGCGCCTACGAGTTCTACAACTTCCTCTTCTTCATAGCCATGTTCTGG